>JAJLZI010000030.1:0-134707 GCA_030572135.1 Intestinozyma alai | reverse complement strand
CCCACTGAATCCCCCACTGAATCACCCACTGAATCTCCAACTGAATCACCCACTGAATCTCCAACTGAGTCTCCAACTGAATCCCCCACTGAATCCCCCACTGAATCACCCACTGAATCTCCAACTGAATCACCCACTGAATCTCCAACTGAGTCTCCAACTGAATCCCCCACTGAATCCCCCACTGAATCTCCCACTGAATCACCATCTCCTTCTCCCTCCCCAGAGGCTCCATCTGTCACTGAGGCGGTAAATGTTGCTGGATATGACCACCCAAACCAAGGTATTCTCGCTGCAGTTGCTATTATTGGTGCGGTTTTGATTTAACCCACCGTTTTTATATATCTACTTTAGTCTTTGTTAGCAGCTTTACTCTATGAATGTACAACGTTCGTATTACAAACCAACGCACGTAAACATCCCCCTGTAACTGGCAACGCTCTTCATCCCATGCCAAAGAATCCTATCGTAACTTCTATAAGTACAGTAATAAACCAACCATTATAAACTCTTGTACAGTTAGCTACAAATTTGACAGAACAGTTGCTGCCCCCACCGATGCAAACGCTCTATGTCAGCCCATCCACATATCCAAGCTCACGCTTTCCCGTGGTAATGATCTAGAATACACTGGAAATCTAGCTCAATCGTACTCAAGCAGGAATTGGAGTGCTGGGTTATAACCGATACAATAACAGGCAAGTCATCTCCATTTCGGTTGCAAAAAATTGACGAGTGACACCAAAAATCATGGTTTGGCAACGCCATTATAAACAGATCCTGTTTACTCAACAACGCCTCTGAGTTCACCTGTATCTTCGAAAACCAACGGAGCAGGTACGTATCAATCATCTGGGCGGTTTCCGCTTTTGGTCGGGAATACTTGTCTTCGCCAAATTCTTCGTCCACTTCAAAGTAGAAGTCTGCCAAGTCGATATTTAACCCTGAGCCTAGCAACTTGGTGAACGCCTCCTTCAAAGTCCAGAAATGGTTAAATGCAAAGTACCGTTTGTCGATATCTGGTATCCTTTCCAACTGCAGCAATTCACAGCGGTGGAATATTTGCCGAAACTGTTCAATGCAGTCATGGGGAGATATCGTATTTTGCCGGGAATGTGATAGATCGACACCTATAGGAGAGCTGCTCTTGGAGTACTCCACGGCTATACAGAGTATACTATTAGAACTACTAGAGTTGAACTGGAAATCCTGGCCCAACAATTGTGGCTTGCCGTAATCGTTATAGGTTAATTTGACTTTGTCAAAAAGGTCCCGGCCTTGTAGATAGTTTAGCACTATGCTAGTAAATAAAGAGGAAACTAACTTTTTGAACCGCAATTGCGGGATCCTGATCGACCGTATTCTCAACTGTTCGGTAAGATCTTCAACTAGCCGAAGCGAGGTTTCAAAGTTGAAGTCGTCCTCAAGGAATTCCACTAGAGAAGGGGTGATGCAGGTGGTGAAAACATAGATATTTGCATCGTGAGCACCCACCGGCACGGCTCTATCGATACCAAGAGCGTCGAGCTTCTGCTTTAACATGTTTTTTTTGGGGGGGGTTGGTGGAGTAGAAGCTGGTGCTGGTGATTGTGGAAATGGTGTTTACGATTACTTGAGTGTTGTGCTAATATTACCCGGCTTTGGCTGGTGGGACTATACTTACTGCAGTTTAACGACTTTGGTTAACCTGGGCGGATGACAATTTTTATGGACAAACCCCCAGAAGAGACATATCTGCCCGTTTGGGTGGGTTTGTTGCGATAATTTGTATAGGGAGGAGCTAGCGTGGATTAATATAGGTTATTATTATAGGTTCATAATCTGTGGGTTTAGAGTTTGTACAACTATAGAGTGATCGTTATTGGATTAGTTTGTATCTTTACCATATATGAGAGCAATGGCGACCAAGTTTGGTCCATTTGAATACTGGGAGGATTCAATGCTGACAGATTGATATATGGGTTGTTCATCAACCTGTCTCTTGATATAAACGATTTCAGTATATGAGTAATAATACCCTATCTTAACATACACTAAAGGATTAAAATCAATAAAGCCACGTATATGCCAGTCCTTGGTAATGGCATATAGACAAGGCGAAATCTATAACCAACCAAATAATCTACTGGTTTTCACTTCCATAAAACCTCTTGTTTGTCTTTGCTTCAAATGGATTCTCCCTGGCATACAGAATAATCTCCAAAGCAAACTTCTTCAAGTTCTCCAAACTCTCATCGGAAATCTGGTAATGGAAAGCTATTCTACCCGAGTTGACCTTTATATCGTACTTCTCGCTGACCTCGACGTATTTATCAAAGTCAATCTTGTTAGCCAGTATGTCAATAAAGACAAAGTTTGTATGTGGCGGATGCTCCAAAATAATGCCATTGTCTTCACAAAAACCGGCAAACTCCTGTGCCAAATCGTGAGATCTCTGTAACCGGGGCAAGTTTTCGTCTATAGCCACAATCGCCATGCTTGCCAATATACCGCTTTGTCTAATTCCACCACCGTTTTGTTTTCTGAAATGGTTGGCTTTACGGATAAACTTTTTGTCTGCCACTAGGACGGTTCCAATTGGGGCACCTAGAGATTTGGATAAGCAAAGAGACACACTATCAAAGTGAGAACAGTACTCCTCAAGAGAGATCCCTGTAGCCACATGGGCATTCCATAACCGAGCACCATCCAAATGCAACCGAACGTCGTTCTCATGGCAAAACTGGGAGATTCTCTTGATCTCGTCAAGTGGGAAAACCATCCCATGCAAAGTGTTTTCCAAACAAATCAACTTGGTGGGAGCGGCGTGGATTTCCCCGTCATCGGGGATAAAGTTGGGCAAAATATCATCTTCTAGCGTCAAGTGTATACCATTCTTGGGTTTAATTGGTTGGGCCATGGCTTGCGATAATGTCGACATCCCAGCAGCTTCGTCGATATAAACGTGGCCACGATGGTCACATAAAACACTATATGGAGGTTGAAATAAGTTAACCCGCATGGCAACCTGATTGGAAAGAGTACCACTAACACAGAATAGGCCAGCCTCTTTCCCGGTCATGGTTGCCACCTTTTGTTCCAATTCAAGAGTGGTTTCGTCTTCATCGTATACAGCATCGCCCAATGTAGCACGTGCGAGCGATTCCACCATAGATACAGTTGGGGTAGTGAAGGTGTCACTACGGAACTCATTGTGAGAACGAGTCTGTTGCTGGGTAAAGTGTGAAAAGTCCATCGCTGATAGGGGTTGGGAAGACAGTTAACTATGGGGCATATCTCTATGGAGGAGGAAGTGTGGATATTTTTTATTTTTCCCTTTTAGTTATTCGTGGAGAGCGAATGCAGGCTTGGTGATTTTTCAGTTCCAGAGTGAACGGCACGAATCTTAACCAAGTTGTTGGGGGGGGAGGGGCTTTTGTCATTATATATTGGTATAATAGGGCCCAAAGTTGCATCGTTAACCCGATCCTGGGAAACATAACCCGTGGAGCTACCACAACAAGCTAACTTAATCCCCACAAATGATCCTTCCATCAAGGTAAATGGAACATCTCGCCCAGTCGCAGCAGCCTTCCTAATCGGGAAGTACCCGCCAGTGATCAAAAATACTCTTGAGCACGACACTGGGCTTGATCCCCAGAACTAGCAAATCCCAGAACTAGCAAATTGCACGGGACAGGACAGGGGGGTAATGGGGCATGGAGAGAGGGGAAAGTCGGCTAAACCACCACCGGCATATATATCCAACAAAAGCACTTCTCCCTGTATTACCAGCGATAAGAAACCCACAAACAAAGATAAAAAAAGAGAGCATACATCCTCGAGAAGCGGAAGTCAATTGCCTATTTGGGATAGAACCGATTGCGCACTAATGCGCGCGCCACGGAGAAAGAATAATGTTGACTATGTGGTCTATTTCCATCCTTACTAATCAGCAATAGTGGTATAAATAGTGGCGGTAGTTCTTGTTGGTAAATCCAATTGCTAATCTCTGGTAAGTTACCTATATTTAAACAGTCTTTTTTAGTAAACTTTATCATGACCAGCAGTAACCTTCCTCTAGAATACGAGGTCACCTTGCCTGATGGTAAGACTTACCTCCAACCAGCGGGATTATTCATCAATAACGAATTCACAAAGTCGCAATCGGGCGCCACACTCGAATCTATTAATCCAGCCACTGGTGAGGTCAATGGCGCGGTGTATGCCGCTGATGCCGCCGACGTGGATATTGCTGTTGCTGCTGCTAGAGCTGCATTCAAGAAATGGCGCAAAGTGCTGGGAGTTGATCGGGGTGCGCTCTTGAATAAAGTAGCCGATGTGATTGAACAACAACGTGACTTGCTCGGGTCCATTGAGGCCTGGGACTCGGGAAAAACCAAGGAACAGAATGCGGTATACGATATCGACGAGTGTGTCAATTGTTTCCGGTATTATGCTGGTTGGGCAGATAAGGTGCAGGGAAAGGTTATCCAAAATGATCCTAAAAAGTTGGCATATACGGTGCACGAACCATACGGTGTTTGTGGACAAATCATCCCCTGGAACTACCCGCTTCTTATGGCTACTTGGAAGTTGGCTCCGGCATTGGCTGCTGGTAATGTTGTGGTGTTGAAGACCTCGGAAATCACCCCGCTCGCGTTATTGTACGTGGCAAAGATTTTCCGGGATGTCGGATTCCCCGCCGGGGTGGTTAACATCATCTCCGGGTTTGGTGCTACTGCTGGAAAGGCACTTGCGTCACATATGGATGTCGATAAGGTTGCATTTACCGGCTCCACCGCTACCGGGAAAATTATCCAGCAGCTTGCTTCCAGCAATCTCAAGGCTGTGACCTTGGAATGCGGTGGAAAGTCTCCGTTGATTATCCGGGCCGATGCTGATTTGGACCAGGCGGTGAAATGGGCCGCTTTGGGTATTATGTCCAACCAAGGGCAGATTTGTACCGCCACGTCGCGGATCTATGCTCACGAAACGATTTACGAAAAGTTTTTAACCTTGCTTTCGAAGCACGTGCAAGAAGCATACAAACAGGGCCCGATGTTTGATGCCGATGCTGTGGTTGGTCCCCAGGTGTCGAAGGGCCAGTTTGAGAAGGTTTTGGGGTACCTTGAGATCGGTAAGCAGGAGGGTGCACGGGTGGTTCTTGGAGGTGAAAAGAATGCCGAGGGTGAGTTGGCCAAAGGGTACTTTGTCAAGCCTACCATCTTTGCTGACGTCAAGCCCGGGATGAGGATTGTTAATGAAGAGATCTTTGGTCCGGTTGTGAGTGTTGGCAAATTCAGCACTGACGAAGAGGCGGTCACGTTGGCCAACTCGACGCAGTATGGGTTGGGTGCATCCATCTTTACCCAGGACATCACAGTTGCCCACCAGTTGGCTAGTGATATCCAGGCCGGGATGGTGTGGATCAACTCGTCCAACGACTCCGATAACCATGTTCCATTTGGTGGAGTGAAGATGAGTGGGGTGGGCAGAGAGTTGGGAGAATACGGGTTGTCTACGTATACACAAGCCAAGGCTATCCACGTTAACCTTGGAACCAAGTTGTAGGTGTAGGGTATGTAGGAGAGATAATGAATGGGTTTATTGTGAATCAGGAGGAATTTGCACCCAGGAGAATTTGCACCCAGGAGAATTTGTACCCAGGAGATATTTGCACCCGCATATATGCGGGTTCTCTGTAGAATCTGGTGGAATAGACTAGATCTTCCTTTATTTTTATCAAGACATTTTAGAGTTACTGGACTTGGTAATTCAATGAGGTGGTTATCCAGAACCAATGTAAAGACTGAATGGTAGGAACTCGAAATCTTTGATTATTTGATCAATTATTCCAACAAATATTATACAAAATCACATATTTTGATTTCGCCGTAGGTTAGATCACTCCCACCAAACTGCCCATACTGTACCATTGCTATTACTGTAGCAATGCCAACTAAACCCGATATTCCAGAGCCCCTTTGCTACTGCTACGACCAAGACCATGCAATGTCGCACAAGTCGTTGATGACTCTGACGACATTTCTCTACGATAATGTGACGTTGCATTTTTTTGGGTTGTTCCCCTTTTCTGCTTTTCCCCCCTTTTTTCCGTGGCGTGAGTGCATTTCCGGCCCAGTTCAAAACAGCGCTACTCTACATACATTACCAGAACAGGACAAGATCCATCTCTCCAACATTAGCAACGATCCCCGTATTTCCAACCGAGAAACCATAGAAATCCACTGCCCATCGCCCCTCCCCCTCATTTTAGGATTCGCCAGCTCCAATAAAGTTTGCACCATGCAAATCTTAGGGGGTCTAATAGAGCACAGAAGAAAGTACACTAAACAAAGTTAAGTTAGACACAAACAAATTCCATCTTTATCTTCATATTTTTACATCCACTGGCTCATATAATACCAGAATATTTAACCACACGGTTTAAATAACACATCTATGCCATCACCTCAAACTGTATATCCATAAGTCCACCATATATCCATATTTTTTCCCCTCCATTGACACTTCCGGCACTGCCCATCCTTATACCACCATAGACTGAATGCGTATAATGATCAACCCCTATTTCCAGCTTACTTAATTAATCCTACCCGTTTCTTTTCCCCCATCCATTATCAGTTACTCCTATTTTTTTTTTGTGTCACACTCATCACATACTTAAACTTAGTATGGTTTTGCGTACTCAACTGGAACCCTCTTTTTTTCACTCTTTGTTCATTTGATCCTCCACAAAGACCAACTCTACTCGTTTGTAGTCAACGGAGAGGTAGTGTTTGCGTGAGTGCATGTGCATGTTACTTATACGAGAGTCACATATTCCTTTGTTGTTTTTGGTTGATCTTTACAGTAAATTTTGGTCATGATGACCCAGCAGAACTTTATGAAACCACTGGCTTCAAGTAGTATGGTTACTACAACCACCACCTCGGTTTCATCCTCGGCATCTTCATTGCTTTTATCTACATCCGCCACTTCGTGTGGAACACACCCCGTTTGTACCATTCCATGTTCTTCCACCAGTATAAATGGTACAATCTCATCTACACATTCACCCGTGGTATCCTCCCACACAGCCACCATCACCCCCAAACATTCTTTGCAGCCGCTAAACTCCCTTGTGAATGTTTTGCCGCTTCAGTTGATTGTCCAGGAAATCTTCCCGTACGTAGATCAGTTTGACTTGGTTAGCTTGCTGCAGACGTGCTCAACCCTATATCTACTCGCAGGTCAACGGTTGTATAAGCGGGTCACGGTTGCGTTGAATGCTGAGCTCCCGCTTGATTACGGCACTGATCATCGGCGGTTTATTTCCGAGAATGGAATGAAGTATATGGATAGTGCTCTAATTTTAACCCTGGCAAATTTGTTAAAGTTTTTGGATGCCATATACAAGAACCGTCGGTTGGCGCTGTATATACGATACTTTGTGTTTGACAAATGCCATCCCGACGACTCCTCTGCCGTTGGGAACCCGGTAGAAGCCATTCAGCTGAATATTCTCAAGTACTTTGCTGCTTATTCCCGCAATTTGAACTTTTTCCACATTTCCTTTGTCGAGTACTTACTGGGGATAAAGCAGTTAACGGAGTTTTTGCAACATGAAAACGTTAGGGCCAATATGTTCAAGTTGGTGGTGACAAAATTGGATGATTTGGTTAGCCCGAGCGTGCCTGAGTGCTTAACTAATTTGTTTCTTATGATTAATGAACTCGAGTTGCAAACGTTTGATTTATCGGCGTACCCATTCAATGTACTCGATTCTCTATTCACGTTGACGTGCTCCACTTCCAAGCATTTGGGATTGCAAATACTCGAAAACGTACAGCTAGTGTCTCCAGCCCGTAAACTCAAACTTAAAGGGTTGACCATTTTCCATCGGCATGTGGAGCGCCGCAATGTACGCGGGTTGTTGAGCGACGACGATGATGATGAATATGAGATTAGCGAGGAATTGAATGACAAACTACAGGCCATGGACAAGACGCTCCGGTTTTCCACTATCGAATCCAAAGTGGATCTCGTCAACTTGAGTCATTTATACCTCAAGGTTGACTGTGTTGAACACCACCACAATATGTGCACCTGCTACAGCACATTGTTTAAGGAGTTTGCCGAGTTTTCGCTTGCCAATGGCGGTCTTCCCAACTTGGTTAATTTCGAAGTGGAATCCTTCCCCAACTTGGACTGGCTACGTCCTCACCAGCAATTGGAGAATACCTTGACGCCGTTAGGTCTGTTCATAAAGACATTGACTAGCTTGTCGCGGCTAACCATTGACTTCTCCACTCCGGGGTTTAAAATGTTTGATAGTAACTTGGGGCTCACCACCGTCTTGTTGAACAAGTTGAATGAGCACTTGATGGAGGCGTTTTTCCTCTGCCTTTCAGCCACCAGTGGTGCCAAGGCGCCATTGCTAACTAAGCTCCGTACCCTCCAATTATCGGATTTCTTTACTTCGTTTATTTACTATAAACCAGAGTTTATGGAATCGTTGCTCCACACCTGCACCTGCTGGGGGTGTGAATCGGTGCTTTTGAGGTTGAAAGAAAAGTTTTTTGACGAGAATAACGAGATGGGGTTGGATATTGACTCGACATACTATATGTTGATTGGCTATATTCTTTGGAAACTTCAGGCGGAGCGTGAATTGTGTACGCCCATAAAGGAAAAGACATTCCATCACGCCAAATACCCCATCCACAAGGGACAGCCTCACACGCTTCACCACGGGTTCCATACCGACTCGGACTGCGGCTGCGACGTGACGGCCGATCCATACGGCGTTGATGTCATGAATGTAGACAACTTGGTGACCACGTACATTATACATCAATTGGTGCCGATAGTTGGGTACCTCGACGGGTTGTTTTCCCAGTTGGATAACTTGATGATTAATGGTATTTACTACGAGCGCAAGAATGGCCGGCTAGTGCCTATTTTCGACGTAGAGGAGTACCCGGAAGAATTGTTAACTGGTGTCAGAGACGAAATCGACAGAGGGGCAAGACCAGGTGGTCCGTTTGGAGAGTTTCGGAGTGGGTGATGAGCGAACGGGGTAAAAGGCATGGTATTTGGGTACACACGGATTTATATGTAGGCTGCATTAGCATTTGATGGAATACTTTTTTGTTGGCGTAGTTGTTTATAGAGTACTGTTTATAACTTTAAGCGTGAAATTTAAAATGCTTGGGTGACGAGTTTTGTGACGAATATGGGCTAAATTATCACCACAACCAAACATCATCTGGGAACGCACTTCCGTTCACTTGCGCGGGGGGGGGGACACTGTCTACAACTCTGGGAGTGAAGAACACGGGCTAAAGGATTCAGTCGGGTAGTTTTGTGGTTGTTCTTTTCATTCATTTTTTTTGCACCCAACTGAATTACGAGAACGCGGTAACAAACCCGTTTCTAGGACAATACGCTTAAGTGTACTAAATCCAACAGAACCTAGGTGGGTTCCTTTGGTTTGTGTTTGTGCTATGCTAAGAGAATGCCCGGCCACGAGAAGAATGTAAACTGGGAGTACAATAGTCGTGGGTACGAGGTGGGGGGGGGCCATTATTATGAACCAACCAAGATACGCTAAGAATGGGTATTCTTGGAAATGCGAGCTAAGTCGGCCGGTACAAAGTCCCAGGAACTTCACATTCGCTCTCTCCCGAAATACGAAATACCCTTTCGGAGGAATTGTCAGTTTTGTTGGGCTGCAGGACTTTCACCTGGAGGATACCACATACACTTCTAAGCCCTCCGTAAAGGCGTGAGGGTGTGACCTGCAAGCTGGTTCCCGGTTCCCACTTGCCACTCCCCAACATTATTTGCGCCATTTCTTGGGTCCACCTTCTTGTGCCACCACAATGCGCTTCTTGTAGCTGGAAAGTGGTTGACATACATATTTTTTAATAATATACGCACTCAACCACCCCGCCACTCGTACAATGGAATATTTTTTTGCATTCCCCAGAAAATACAACGAAACAAAACAAAAATATCCGATTGTCTCCAAGGGAATTGTTCACGTGAATGCGTACAATGCAGAGCACCACTACGTGAGGCACCGATCATGTTCAGCTTGTTCTTGCTGTGATCGCTGGAAGGTGAACGCGGACTACTCCAGTTTTCCCCCTTTGCTGGTGTGAGGTGGTTAATAATAAAGGGTTGAACTATACAATACGCTTATTCATGTGACACATGTACCTGTGGGTAATTGTTTTACCGGGACACAGAATCACTGCGATGGAAGTTAATTCCCATGATAGGGTTCTGTGTGCTTGCATGCAGGCGGTTTGTACCCCCTTTGGAAGACCGGCTTGTGAATAGTTGGTGTCACAAAACCAACAGAAACAAACCCGGATCCGGGGTACTTGTAACTCGGTTTGTCACGACACGCTAAGAAGCTCCAAAGCAGAATGCTCTGGTAAAGTCCAGTTCACACCATTGTTTATGTCTCCTCCTCAACTACAACTTCTCCTTTTGTTGTCGTGGCAACAATCCACATTCATGGTTTTCTTGTGATTACCAATCGTTACATCCGAGTTCCGTCTCTTCCTTTCCGAGCTGTGTTGTCGTAACTCTTCCCACTCTCAGCCTCCCCTCCCCCCGCTCGCCAGGTGCACCAAATTAGCTATTGCGAGAATAAATGGCTTAACGCCTAAAAGCCTTCACGTCAAGGGTCACACTACCATAGATGGCGGGTTTATGGGTCTCGAGGTATTCCAGGGGCCATGTCCGCCACAACAGTTCTGGCTATACCTGTGCGTTGGCGTGGATCCACTTCTGGCCAAAACCCCATCTCATCGGTGCCCGTTTCACGTAAAAATATGTCAATTCAGGGGAATATTTTTATGCGGGCCTATATTCCCGAGGAACAATTTTAAAAAAATAAATTGGCCAGGAAGGTACTATTTTTTCACACTTGGCCAGGAATTTTGCAATCATTTCCCCCCCCCCCTCTCCCCATAAGTGACAATACCTCTCTTGTTGGTTTTAACCACGGTAGAGGTTGGGGTGTAGTCGTATTGTCTCGTTTCCAATTTGATATATTCCCGCCCCCGCCTTCCTGCCTCGAGCTTCTTCAAGATCTATCCTCATTGTATGAATTTTTCGGGGTAGATCTGGGGCTGGATGGAGGTGGCTAGTGGATTTATGGTCCGTATGGGATTATTTCAAGTATAAAAAGGGGACCACAAGAACGTCTCCTAGGGTTGACCAGTTATCTATTTTTTTCATCATCAACAATTTGAATCAATATGTTGCCAATCAAGTTGTTAGCTTCTCTTGCACTTTGCTTGGTTGTTGGGGCCGAAACTCCTCCATCCAGTCCCGATTACAATACCGATTCTAATCCGCAATTACCATCGGTGTTGTTCGATAAGGTGAACTTCTCCTTCCCAGACTGTAAGAATGGTCCATTGAAGAATAACTTGGTTTGTAATCCAAAGGCGAACTACCTCGACAGAGCCAAGGCGGTGGTTGATAAGTTCACGTTGGATGACTTGATTGCTAACACGGGTAACACCTCCCCCGGTGTGCAATCGTTGGGTCTTCCACCATACCAATGGTGGAGCGAAGGTCTTCACGGTGTTGCTAGAGCCAATTACACCACTTCCGGCGAGTTTAACTCCTCGACTTCTTTCCCTCAGCCAATCTTGATGGGTGCTGCTTTCAACGACGAGTTATACCAGCAGGTTGGGGACGTTATCTCCACGGAATCCCGGGCTTTCAACAACGCTGGTAGATACGGGTTGGATTTCTGGACTCCAAACATCAACCCATTCAGGGACATCAGATGGGGACGTGGTCAGGAAGTTGCTTCTGAGTCTCCATTCCAGGTTGCCAGATACGCCTCCAACTTGGTCAATGGGTTGCAAGGTGGCACGGTGAACGAAAACAAGGACACCTTGAAGATGGCTGCCACTTGTAAGCACTTTGTTGGTTACGATATGGAGTCGTGGCACGAGCACTCCAGATTGGGCTACAACGCCATCATCAGTGACCAGGATCTCGCTGACTACTACTTGCCTACCTTCCAGGCCTGTGCTCGTGATGCTAAGGCGGCCAGTGTTATGTGTTCCTATAACGCTGTCAACGGTGTGCCTGTTTGTGCTTCTGAGTTCTTCTTGAAGGACGTGTTGAGAGACAACTACGACTTCGAGAACGGTTTGGTGGTTTCCGACTGTGACGCCATCTACAACGAGTGGAACCCACACTTGTATGCCCAGGATTTGACGGGAGCCGCCACCGACGCCCTTAATGCTGGTGTTGATCTTAACTGTGGTGACACCTTGTCCAACAACTTGGGGTACGCTATAGGTAACAAGACGGTTACTGAGCAAAGCATTAGAACCGCCCTTGTTCGTCAATACGCAACTTTGGTGAGATTGGGCTACTTTGACTCTGCCGAATCAAACCCATACAGATCTTTGGGGTGGAAGGATGTCAACACCCCTCAAGCCCAGCAGTTGGCTTACCAGGCTGCCGTTGAAGGTATTGCTGTGTTGAAGAACGACGGTACCTTGCCATTCAACAACAGAAAGGTGAAGACGGTTGCGGTTATTGGCCCAATGTCCAATGCCACCGAGGCCTTGTTGGGTGACTATGCCGGTACTGCGCCATATATCATCTCTCCATTGGATGGTGCTAAATCTGACTACAAGGTCAACTGGGCCTTTGGTACCCAGATCAACACCACCTCCACCGATGGATTCAACGATGCGCTTCAAGCCGCCAAGAATGCTGACGCTATTGTCTACTTTGGTGGTATTGACAACTCGATTGAAAACGAAGCTTTGGACCGTGAATCGTTGTCGTGGCCAGGTAATCAATTAGATTTGATTAGCAAGTTGTCTGGCTTGAAGAAGCCTTTGGTTGTGTTGCAATTTGGTGCTGGTCAGGTTGATGACACCGTGTTGAAGAACAACAAGAACGTCAACTCCATCGTATGGGCTGGTTACCCAGGTCAAAGCGGTGGTAAGGCCATTTGGGACATTTTATCCGGTAAGTATGCTCCTGCTGGTCGTATCACCACTACCCAGTACCCAGCATCCTACAATAACGTCCCAATGACCGATATGACTTTGAGACCAAGAAATGGGTTCCCAGGTAGAACCTTTATGTGGTACAACCAAGAACCCGTCTACGAATACGGTACTGGTTTGCACTACACCACGTTCTCGGCCAAGGCTGCTTCGAGAACCAAGCCACTGTACAACATCCAGCAGCTTGTTAACTCTTCACCAAGGGGTTCGCCTGTTGATACTCACGTGGTTGACTCGTTTGACGCTGCTATTGAGAACACCGGTAAGGTTACTTCTGACTATGCTGCTTTGTTGTACTCCAAGACCACTGCTGGTCCAGGTCCTCATGCCAACAAGGTTTTGGTGGCCTACGACAAGTTGCACCAGATCAAGCCAAAACAGTCGCAAACTGCCAAGTTGCCAGTCACGATTGGTTCTTTGACCCAAACCGACGCCCAAGGTAACAAGTGGTTGTACCCTGGTAAGTACACCTTATTTGTTGACAATGACAGCAAGGTTAAGTTTGAAATTACCCTTACTGGTGCTCCAGCACTTATCCAAAAGTACCCATCGCAAAAGAAGTAAGGAGGGGGTGTATATTCTGTTTGTATGGATTTATACGTATATTGTTTTTAGTCTCGACTGCTTGTGCGGTTAATGAGAATACTCTGAAATTATCAAACATGGGCATTCAGACCCAAGGAATTAGTAAGGGGACTTTTCCTAGAGAAGGTGTGGTTTGTGTTTACTATTATGGCTATATAAGAGCATTGAACGGTGCTGCTTTAACAAGACACGTTTGCAGTGCTATTTATACTTTAAAAGATGGCATGTGAAGGGTTTTTGTCCGGCATAGTACACTCATACTGGAAGCACAGCCAAAGCGAATAAGCCGTGTTAAATCACCCCTGCCAATGTCTACTGTGCTGTCTCCTATACAAATGGTTGCGAATGGGATATGATTGGTAGCGCGGAAGTATATTTGCACCCCCCCCCCAAAAGGCGGGTCCGGGGAGATTCGGAAAAAAAAAAGATTCATCGGAACAAGGAAGACATTACCGCCACCACCCCAGGTTTATCTCGGAACCCACTTATACAACACGTGAATTAAATCCAGTCGCTAATAAACCAAACTATATACCATTCCTCTGCCCCACACACAATTCCATCCTGATATATATACCCATTCGTGCAGAACCATCTCTCAAGCAATAAACACGAACGTAGAATAGATCAACCCGCATATGTAGATCACGTGATCAATCAAAAAAAAAGCCCGTACATTTATTCCCCCCCTCCAGCCAATGAAAGGAAAGTAATTTGTAAAAGAGAACAAAGCAAGCATATTTTTTCCGTCAGTTTTCCCCCGGGGTACAATCCGGGCTGCTTTTTCCGACCTATGAAGAGGCGGAAAAAAAAAAGAGTGGGAAAAACAAACCCATACCAACGAAGGAGCATTTAGTTCACGGCTTTTTCCCTGTTTTTCCTCTTTCTTCAACACCGTAGTAGCTTAATACGCCTAGCTCTAGTATCCTCCCGTGTAGATATAACATGTTCAGACCAATTATTCACCAACAAAGTCAATTTAAATCTGGATTGAGAACTTTGGCAACTGCAGCCAAGGTGGTTCCCAGATTCAAGACGTTCCAAATCTATAGATGGAACCCCGACACGCCGGAAGTGAAGCCAAAAATGCAAACCTACGACGTTGACTTGAACAAGTGTGGTCCTATGGTTTTGGATGCGCTTTTGAAAATCAAGAATGAAGAAGATGCCACTTTAACGTTTAGAAGGTCCTGTCGTGAAGGTATTTGTGGGTCGTGTGCTATGAACATTGGTGGACAAAACACTTTGGCGTGCTTGTGTCGTATAGATACCGACACTTCCAAGGAAACCAAGATTTACCCCTTGCCACACATGTTTGTGGTGAGAGACTTGGTTCCTGACTTGACCCACTTCTACAAGCAGTACAAATCCATCCAGCCATATTTGCAAAGAGACACCCATCCTGCTGATGGCCGGGAAAACTTGCAAAGTATCGCCGACAGAGCGAAGTTGGACGGTTTGTACGAGTGTATCTTATGTGCGTGTTGCTCCACCTCTTGTCCATCCTACTGGTGGAATCAACAGCAATATTTGGGACCTGCTGTTTTGATGCAGGCATACAGATGGTTGATTGATTCCAGAGACCAGGCTTCCAAGGCCAGAAAGTCGATGTTGCAAAACTCCATGTCTATCTACAGATGTCACACCATTATGAACTGTACTAGAACGTGTCCTAAGGGATTGAATCCCGGTCGGGCAATTGCTGAGATTAAGAAACAATTGGCTTTTGATTAGGTTTGAATTGGAGTAAGAAGTAACAAAAAAAATAATAATAAATAAATAAAAAAAGGATCCGCAAACTGGTGATGAGTTGAAACAGTTACACTAGCCCTGCATCAAAGGATAACCTTCAGAAAGCATGGTGTGTACTCATAGAGCTGTCGCTATATGTATCAGCAAATGGTTGAAGATGAGAGTATTGGAGGGGTACACGTCCCATATTTTTGTTATAGTCTTTTTTTTTATGTTTTCAGTCGTTTTGACTATTCTCTTATTTAGTTAAATATTTATTTATTCAGTCACATTTATAAGTTGTGGTGATTGTAGTGGTGGTGATGGGTTTTTTTGTATGGTGTATGGAGGGGAGTTTTTGGTTGTATAGACAGCAAGTCAGATGGGTGATTATATCGAAAAAAAACTCATTTCTGGTATAGGATTGAAGTTATGGTGTGTTAGGGATTTGGTGGAAGGGGGTCTCAATCTTATTTGGAAGCGTGAAAATTACCAGCGATGACAATGGCGCGTTCTCATCGTCTTCAGACATGACTATGGGGAAATGATTGAGAAGATTAGACTATCGATATTTGAAAAGCTAAATAACAACTATCTTAGGCATATAGATGTTTCGGGATCGCTGGAAGAAGACCACGAGGATGGGTTTATATATGATGTACTCTTGAAGGATGGAGATCAGAATGGAAACTATGATGGCATTTTCTCTGACCAGCCACACGAGTGTACATTCTATTCGAAACCAGGAGGTGCCGATAATCCTCGATTTGAAGATCTATCGGGGTTGAAGAAGCTCCAGGTGAGCCTCCCCCACAAAAGAAAGTCCAAAAAGGATAAGCACCATAGCCAGCACAAGGTGATTGGTTGTGACCTTGTTGATGGGTACGAAAACTACAAACACCCTGAACTAGAGGAGATTTATAGCTTGGCTGATGTATGCAAGAGCGTACAATACTTGATAGCAGAAAAGTCGTACACCATCGAGGATTTCAAGCTCATAACCATGAGACGGCACTTGATTCAATTGCTCAATGTGCCAATCAAAAAACAGCCGGTTCAGTTTAATGTAATTTATTATCGCGGGCTAATATTCTTTGCGTATGACTACGAACCAGAGTTGGAAAATGCAAAGCGCAACCCCCCCAGTGTACATGCGCTTAGGTTGCAGTATGCGGGAATGAAATTTGAGGAGGTTGTGTGTGAAGAGGGCGACGTGGGCATGAGGTTTTATTCGGTAGCCAGGCATGGCGTGGGTGGGGTATCAGTGTTTTACTCGGCCGAGATTGACTGTGCCACGGCAGTAGAGGCCAATGTCGATAACTATGTAGAACTAAAGTCTCATCCGAAAGTTGGAGATGGCATCAAGCACATGAACCGGCTCAATAAGAAGTTACTCGCCACGTACTGCCAAAACCGGCTTGTTGGGTGCCAGCATTTACTATTGGGGTATAGAAGTCAGGACAACCACTTGGTGTCGATGAAGATATACAAAAGCAGCGAACTCGCCGCCATTGTTAGCCGCGACCCGGTTTTCCTCACCCATGGGTGCACAATCAATGCCAGGGAGATATTTCGCTGGTACAAATTAGTTATTGCCTGGATGGTGGCCCACGGCAAGAATTTGCCAGAAGACACCGCTAGTGTCTTTCGTTTATCGTTTAAGAGGGAAGAGGAGTTGATGGACTCATACTTGGCTCTCACAAAGATCACCAATAACGCTGAGTCACGCCGACTATTCAGGTTGGTGGTGCCTGATTCGTTCCAGGAGTATCTAAACCAGGGCTAAACTGTATATTTAACTATGTACAAAACAAAAGAAGTTCTCAGTCCAAGCAGTAGTAGTAGCATTGTGTACTAATCATTAATGGCATCTTTAAAAGCCAACTTTCTCGAGTACGAGTCAAACAAATTACTCAAGTCCCCAATAGATTTCCCATTAGGGTCAGTAACTATCTGGTGTTTATCTTTGAACACAACTGTAATCTCCTGCTTGGTTTGGCTCGAGGAGGGTAAAACCTTGCATTGGATCTTGGCAGTGGAGGGAACTCTAGCAAGGAAAAGTCGCGCCGACCTTCCACCTTTAGAGAAGGGGTCGAACTTGACCAGCACGCTTTGAAAGTATTTCGTTATCATGACGGGGGGTATTTGTGAGTAGTAGCAAGGCCAGATGGTTAACGGACCTTGTTGAAGAGATTTTGCCAATTTTTTTTTTTTTTTTCAGTCTTCTGTTGATTTATCCGACATTGGTAATGTCGCGACATTGGACCAATGTCACACTATGAACCTGGCACAGAGTGATGCCCTTAGTATAGGTGGTTGATGAACTGGAGATGACAGTGTGATCGGCGACAGAGACCGTGATACCTTGGCCGTAGTGTTCTGCTTATATATCTATTAGTTCCTTTCTACATAACCTCAGTACCTTCTACATAACCTCAGTACCTTCGCTATCACTTCAACTCAGCCATCTCTATACTTTCATCATTTGGAGCTACAGCCGAGGTTGTTCCTGTCTCTGTAATCTCGCGTGAATTAGACGCCACCGCCGTCCTTCTCTTGGCCATCACCAGGGTATACTTGGCATCCTTCCGGTCCTGCAAATGACCAAAGGCAAAGTACCCAACGGGGGTGTAGCACAACAAGGAAAACTTCAATGCCAATTCATGAACCAGGCCCTCCTGTACAAACCCAAGACTAAGAAACGTAAGTATAGTTTCAGCTATAAACCCCAACGGATAAGTCAAGTAGTGGTTGTTGTACTGGAGCCAGAACAAAAAGTGGGGCGAGCTCTTTGTTTTAATCTTGAATGCATGGTAGCTGTAGTAGATAAAGTACTGTATACACCACGCAAGTATCAACAACGAGTACGACGCATGTTTGGCTATTCTCGGGTAGGGGAATATGACCCCATAGCAAATCCACGCCATTTTCACCCCATTCAGAAGCCCCCAGAGATCCAGTCGGTCAAACGTGGGATACAACATGGCCTTATTCAATAGAAACCCAGCCACGGGAATTAGCGATACAACGTGGAAGAAATCAGCAATCCCACCAGGAAGAAACTTCCGTCCCACCAATGGGAGCAATATAAGGAACCTAGCCAAGCAGCAAAACCATAACGTTGCCGCAGCAGTATTAAAGAAGAATACAAACTTCTGATTAGTGGGTAGTGGATATAAATTGGCCATTGTGTCGCTGTTTACCAATCGTAAATACAAAACAGCACCCAGAAAATGGTATATACAAATAACCCAACTATAACCAACTCCATCGCCAAACTTGACACGAACGCGCGGGTTCATGTTGTTAACAAGAAGGAGAAAAAAAAAATTCACTGCTTGGGACAACAACTTCTTTGTTGGATCTACACCTTAAAGATGAAGGTACTGGCAGTGAACATTCTTCTTTTGTTTGCTGTCACGTTGGTGGCAGCTAGCTGGAGTAAAGAGGATTATGAAATCTTTAGTTTGAATGATAAGATCAGACACGATTTGGGGGATGGTACAACGTTCTACTCGTGGTTGGGGTTGGAAAAGGGTGCGAAATCAACCACTCAGGAAATCACCAAGGCGTACAGAAGGCTCTCGCGGAAATTGCATCCGGACAAGTTTAGCTCAGGACCAAAGAGTGCTAGAAAAAAGGCCAACGAACGGTTCCAACGATTGTCATTGGTGGGGAACATCTTGCGTGACCAATCCTTGCGTAGACGCTATGATTACTTTTTAGATAAAGGGTTTCCCAAATGGAAGGGAACGGGGTACTACTACTCGAAGTTCCGGCCGGGAATTGGGTTTGCCTTGGCGGTGGTGTATGTGCTTGTGGGTGTCTTGCACTTTTTTGCCCTTAGAATCAACAGAAAACAGGACTTCAAGAGGATCGTCAGCTTGAAGGAAGAGATCAAGAAGCTGGCCTGGAACGGGTCTCCGTTCCCACCGGATGCAAATGAACGGAAACTAACCAACGAAGCTAATGGCAAAACCTTTATTGTGAAACCCGACGGCAGCGTATGGTATGTCGACGATGAAAGCGACGAGCAAGTGGAATTGGACGAGTATGACATTAATTTGGCGCCGGGGTTTAGAGAAACGCTCTTCTTCAAGGTCCCCGCCAACCTATACAACCTCATGCTTGGGAACCGGCTCTATCCTATCGACACTTCTGTGGTGTACGTGAACCAGAAAAAGAAAGCCCGTTCCCCGGAAGTTGACGCCGGCGACAAGAAGAAACCCAAGAAGAAGTCCAAGCGGGGCGACAAGGTGGAGTTGCCAAACGGGAAAGTCGTATACACGAGAAAGAGGTAGAATATCTGGATACTGAAATAATGAATGTATTAACTATTAGATATTTTCTACAGCGGATAAATATAACAAAAGGAAACAAAAAATTAAACAAGAATACAAATGAGAGTAATGTTTAACCGTCTAGGGGGGTGTGCTATTTGTGATGCTTTGGAACTCTTCTTAATTCGTTACTGTCGTCGCTCTCCTCTTCATCTGACGAACCTGACCCTGGCAAGTTCTCTAGATGGGCATTGGAATCGTCATCGTCCTCGTCAACTAGAGGACGAGGGGACATGCTCAACACGCGAATGTTTTCTATTTCAGGGATTCCCATATCGTCGTCGTCGTTGTCGTCATCGTCGTCGTCGTCGTCGTCATCATCCTCCTCATCCTCCTCCTCATCCTCCTCCTCTTCCTCGTCGTGAAGTCGCCCGCGTGTATCCTTAACGAAATCTTCATGGTTGGAAGCATCGCCTAAGATTATCGCTTCCCGTTTGGGCTCATCCATATCCAAATAACCAACCGTCGACGAATCAAACCCATACTCGTGGTTCTCGTCGCTGTCGTCTTGGTCGGCACCCAATATTACATTATAAACTTCCCTTGTCTTTAACAAAACGTCATTTATAAACCAGTTCCACTCCTCGGATTGAATCGCCTTCACAATAACTGGCGAAATCAAATCGGGCTTGTAGAGCGAAGTGAACTTCACCACCTCTTCACTAATCAATATCAAGTGTCCCATGTACCCAGGACGAGGACTGGTTTCATTCCTGTGGGCCCTGCATATAATCCCCACCAAATCACACTGTTCCGGCTTGAACAACTCCACAATCAAAAACGAATTATACGAATTGAGCTTCCCGTTAAAGATCTGCTGGATCAAGTCAAACACGACATTATGAAAGAAGTTGTTCCAAGGGTACTTGGTGAACATAGTCACTATATCCAACAATATTCCCAGGTCAATGAGTTTGATTTTGAAATAGTCACCCACACAGGGATTCATTCGAATGGAGTCGTCTCTATCGTCGCAAACAAACGGGTTCTGGGGCGAGATCGAGGGCTCGTCATCTTCGGAATCAGGCTCGTCCTCCAAAGACTCTATCAATTTTCTATAACTAAACTTGGTCTCCTTACCATCCTGCTCTAAAAAGTGAATATCGTCTAGCGACACTTCGTCCAATCCGGAAGTCACATCATTTAGTGATGTCTCCGGCGTTTCTGGGAACGATATGGGTTCATTAAGCGCCTTTGACAAGCGTTTATGCTGCTGCTTGCGCACCTGGTCTCGGATGCTCACTATTTTTCTGATTTTGCGCGAGTTAAGCAAAATCATATTCGAGCAGTGCAACAATTCAGCAAACAACTCCGACACCTTGAACCGAGTAAAGCCCAAAATATCCCTGGTGATGTTGGGCGGCGGGATCGGTTCCAACCGCACCAACTCTTCAAAGTTCTCCAAGTTATCGGAAAAGATCGATAACATCTCTCCTAAGTAGATCGGGTCTCGAGAACCAGGAGGATTTTGGTCAAAATCCTTAAGCCACTGGAGCATTACATAGGAGTTGATTTCTCCCGGGCCGCCATCACCGGTCTGTAATAAGGAACTGTAGGAACCACAATTGAGGTCGTAATCGGAGTTGTTTTTCCGAATCAACTCAATAATAATACTCACACAGTTATTAATCCCGTGTTTGTTGGTCTGGTACTGTCCATTCTCGTCCTTAACCTTCACCAACATGATATCATGGATCATGGTGTTTATTATTTTCGGCGACACTAGCTCCCGGGTTAATTGGTTAGGACCGATATTGGTCTCCAACACCACGGCCAATGCTGCATTGGAGGATATAGTCACGAGAGCCTTTAAGAAATCACTAGCGGCAGTTTGTTTGAAGAATAACACGTGGTTGGGAATGTTGTATTCGTTGGTGAACTGACTACAGTCAGGCTTTAAAATGTCAACCAACTTGGTGATTATATCTTGCAGACCAATAGTGTCCAAAATCCCAGTAGGCGAATCGGGCTTATCGGTCTGGATAAGGCGGAAAAAGAAATCCATCAACACGGGAACTTCGACTTTGGCCAAAAATGTATCCACCAAGTCTTCTTGTCGTCTGACAAAGTTCAAAAGTTCGATGCTGTTGGTATCCATGAGCTGGTCGAGAATATGGACGAGGTATGTCACCGTGGGAGAACTTTCCACCAAGTGGTCCATGGATAAAACCAGCCATAACTTGCTGATTATGCTTGGGGTTTCGATTATACGGTTCAGGATGATCCACAAGTCTATGCTTAATATTTCGGACGTGGTTTGGACATAACGACGGAACTTCTCATCGCCAGTTTCTTCCTCACCGTCTTTCCTAGCCTCTTCTTCATCTTCCACATCGTCATCATCGTCATCAGCTTCGTCCAAACCAGCCTTGGACCCATTGCTGTGCAGTAGTAGTTTCTGCATGCTTTCCTCCTCTTTAAGGGTCTGTTGATGAAAGAAGTCAACACTCTGTATTAGGATGTCAATTAGCTCTAGTAAGATATGTGGCTGGATCAACAACTCTATTAGCTTGGTGTCTTTGTTTTCCTTGCCGTTCGCTCCACCAGCATCGTTATTGGACGAGGTTAGAGAAATCGAATCGGAACCAAATGACGCTGCTGTGGACTTGGCGGGGTTCCCATCGGGGAAACCTGATGTGGCGTTGGCACCACCACTATCTGCAGCCATTGTCTGCAGAAATTGGAACTGGGATTTATTCTTGACATCATAGTTACTCTTGATGGAATTGAGTTCATTGGCAAGTTCCTGCAGTAACGCGGGATCGCTGAGAAAATCGTCGGCAGTCACCGTGCTGAAATCTTGGATGGTGTCGAGGAACTTCGCTAGCACATTATTGCTGGCCAAAGCGTTGGTGAAGGGCCAAAACGACATTGCACAAAGCCCTAGTTGTGTTCCTATGTGTGTATTTTGTTCTGTAATTGTATTTGTTTTTTTTTTTTTGGTAGTTGTTGGTGCCCGCTATATAAACCAAAAACCCCGGGGTTCTATATAAGAGAAATTACACACCTCGAGTTTACTTACAAGGCCAGTGTTGGCAGGCAAAAGGTAAATGATTGGTGGATAACACAGGAAGCCAGAGGAGGCAAACAAAGACAGTATTTTTTTGTGGTGTATAAGGGGGGTGAAGGAGAAGGAGTCAGAAAGTCGTTGGTTTCGCAGTAGAAAACACCGCCAGAGATCCGTACCAATTCCGTGCCAGCTAAAAATGCACACACACATATATATATATATACAAGGAGATCGTGTGTGTGTGATTTCCGCGGGAATCAAATTAACACATACTAGAGGGTCCTCACATGCGCTTACTATGGATAAAGTCGGGTGAGGGATTAGTTTATTAGTGGTGTGTGTTACTTTTACGAACTACTCTATTTAACGATATGTACGGTTATAAGTAGATGGTGTATCTGTAGAACCAATTAGTATAACTCACAAGTGTGCTGTAATGATAGGCGGTGTTTTTTTGGATAAGTCCGAGTGGAATCGGGAAATGCGACATTAAAGTGAGTTGGGATGTATGGAAATGGCAATTCGTACGGCAATGAGGCGGTGGGGGAGGGGGGAGAAGGGATCTACCGTATTGTCTCGCAGTCATGTACTGTTGCGAATTATAATTGACCCTGTTGTTAACCGTTTAATTGTATAAATAAACAAGGTTAATAATAAGCGTTCGGATCACAAATGGATGGGGTATTTTTTATTTGTACTATTGCGATCGGTGGATTACTCTGTATGGGGGGATCACTCTGTATGCCCATTCTACTCTATATGGTGGATCACTCTATATATCCATTCTACTCCCCGCTGTCGTGCTCTGGAAGCGCCTCGATGGCCTCTATGGCCCGCAAATACTCCTCCTTCAACATTTGTGTATTCTCAAGACACGACTGCAACACGATATCATAGCAATTATCGGCACAATGCTCGATCCACTGCTTGATCGTCATATGTTCTTCTTCCTCCGGCATCTCGGCAATAAACCTCGTCAAGTCACCCTTGGCATCGTTGTGGAGACTATATCCGCAACGGGCCAACTTCCTCACTTCTTCGGCGCTGGTTTCTAAAAAGCTAACCTTGTCAAGAATCTCTGTAAACGGTTTTGGTTGCCAGTTAACCAAACCTGCCTCCGGTCGTCCGTTCATCCGAGACACGTGCGATGTGGTTATACTGTCCCTCAAGTACACTTCGCCCAACCCTCGACCCACTGACCCTTTTCTCTCCCAATTCGGTGATCTCCTCCTGGCCAGCCGCTCCTCATCTGCAGGAGACGAGGTGTTCATTGCTAAGGGAGAGGTGAAAGTGTCATTAGTGGGGAAAAGAGGCGGAATGTAGCTGGCACGCTTGCTAAGTGAGTCGCCACCACCAGCCTCCTGGAGTGTATGGACCTTTGCACCGTGGGTGCTAAAGGGGTCGTCGATATTTGGTTTGCTCTGTCGCTCCTGCTCCTTTTCGGTTTCCATAAACTCCACACAAGAGAGAACTCTAGAACTGTTACCGTTGGAAACACTGGGTCTAGACTTTGGGGAATCATTACCAGTATCGTCCTCGTGGTTTACTACCGAGCGGTTCCCACCAAGTTTACCATTCTGATTCACATCTTGCAATGATGAAGTTTGCTGGTGTTTGGGGTCCATGCTGGCACGCACACTTGTTGGCCTCTCGGCTAGGGTCTCGCGGGACACCAGGGCTATGTTGTACAAATTGTCTTCGTGGTGAACAGAGCTTTCGTCGTTGTTAATTGTATATACGCTGCTTGCTGGTTGCGTTTTCAAACTCGCAGCTAGTCCATTGGCAATTTCATCCTGGCGAACGTTTCCTCGATGATTCACATTTTGCAGTCCATGAACTACAACCAGTGGTCTCAGATTACTCTCCTCTAGTTGCAAGTCAAGCTCAGCATTGTCCAGAACAGATGCGGTATTTACACTCCGGTGCTGCTTCTGGTGCTGCCCTGTTATTTCTTTGCGCACCAGCCCATGTTTCCTGGACTGATCATCGTAAACATGTTCTTGAGATATTGTAGCAGCACTAGCACCCGTTTCTTTATGTTGGTTTCTACTGTCCAGCACTGCCAGTTGATTTTCCCGTAGAATAGACCTTTCCTCTTCATCGACAACATCTCGTTTGCCTGCTTGAACGAGGGTTTGACGGGGTACCATATCTACTGGTGGGACTACAGAATTGGAGTGTACCGGAATACTTGGCGAGTCTGATGATTTCCATGCATCCATTACAACTGCACCGCCAATGCCACTATCAAGGTACTCGTCTTGTCTTGTTGTGTGCTGGCTTATGTTGGCTTCCAGATGTGGTTCAAGATCTGCTCGAATGTCTTTGCCAGAAGAATACGAAACCAATTCAATGGTAGAGTATCGCAAAGCCTGGACTCGGCTACTGGTTGTTGCCTGATCTGAAGTATTGCCGTTCGTGCCAGCGTGATTGGGCCCCGGTGAAGAAAGCCAACCATTTGAGTGTGGCTGGCCACTGGTTTCACGATGATTCGGCAGTTCTGTTCTTTGCTGAGAGTCAGGGCGATGTATGGTTGAAAGTTCTTGCTCTATAATACTACCGGAGAGCCTAACTTTACTGGGTGGACCACGTACGTCTATACCTCGGGTTTCCACGGCGGCGGCGGTTATAACTGGTGGTTGAGTCCCTCCACGTTCGCTGGAAACTACCGGCTGCTTCTTAAAGGATGTCCCGTCAATTTGTGCTTGTTGGTTCTGCTCAATAGCCATATCCTCCACTTCACCAATTGTCTGTTTTGTATCCATCTGTTTTATTTGCAAATTATCTATTGGTTGAGAAGAGTCATGTCCGTGCTCGTATTTCGCGCTCTTTGGGGATATGGGTTCAACCAGCTGCATAGTAGACCGTTGGCGAGTCACAGGAGCAGTCTGTTCCAATTCAGCAGTTACACTATGAACCTGTTCACGTGTTTTGACACCTGCTTTTAGTGGAGAATCGGCGTCTTGCGAATCATCAACAACTTGAAGCACTTTCGGGCTCTCAGATATACCTGGTTGGCTATTCTTACAATCTTCACCATACTTACGAACTGCTGCCCCCTTTTCCAGTGTAGCAGTCAGAGACTTCATTGCAAGTCCACTATAAAGGTCATCCTCATCAACCATCGTATCTCCAAGTCCATTCGACATGTCGAATGATTCGTCAAGAATACTTGGTTTCAATCTCCTGGTTGCTTTCCCCGACTCTGGAATTTGGGACTTTTTGGGACCCTTTTTGGGACCCTTTTTGGTGGACTTGCTAAATGTGACTTGTGACACCTCGGGAACATACACCTGTTCGTTCTTTTTCTTCTTTTCCGCCACGAGAGGGATAACTGATGCAGCAACTATATTCTGCTCTAGCTTTTCTATATGTACATCCTCGTAGCTAATATAGTCATCAGTGGTGTCAAAATCTGGTAGTCCAGTAGGTGATGTTTGTTTTCGTTTAAGTATTATGTTTCTCGGTTTCTTGGTAGTAGTGGCTACTTTTTCTTCTTCCTCCGGCTCAATACCGGAAGGAATGGGGTTTCGAGAACGTGGAGACTGTGGGTCAGAGCTTTCAGACTGGCAGTAATCCTCGTCCAGCTCACTAGCTCTAAATGACAGAAGCAAGCCACCCTCAGTGTCACTGGTGTCAATGATATTTCCATTCGGTTGCTTTCCCAGGGAACTGGTCTGGAAACTCACATGTTTATGTGTATTGTTATCCATATCCCCAGTTGGCGGCGCTCTACGAAGTCGTTTACTCTCCAGCACCCTTCCACCATCGCTGTCTCTTCTGGTGCTACTTATTTCCGAAGTCAACCTCTCTCCACCCTTTTGAGAACCAGCTATCTTTCGTGATGCATTGGAAAACTCCTCAAGAAGATCGTCACTATCGGGAATCTTGTCTATATACTCCAAATTTGGATCCTCCAATTCTCGTTTTCTCGTTAATCGTTTACGGCGAGCATAAGTTGGTTTTGGTGGTGTAACTTCAAGCGAGTGGTCATTACCTGGTGGTGAAGATGATGCTACTTGCACACTCGGGTTAATATTTGTTGTTATCCGATTACTCACACCATTACTACCAGATGTGTTATTGGGTATAGAACTCTGTTTATCGTCTTGCGCTATGTGAGAGAATTTATTTGTAATGTCCGGCTTCACCGGTACCAGCTTTCCCTTATTCCGACTCTCATACACATCAAGAAAGTAGCAGTATTGGGCCGCGTTCTTTTTATGCTCAACAATCGGATCGTCCTGCTCCTCCCAATAATCTAATGAACACCCACAATACATGCACGTGGTGCGGTCATCACCCAAGTAGTTAGGTGCATACACAAACCCGGCCTCAGAAAGCGATCTACTGTTGGGTCTATAGTTACCATAATCCAACGGGTACGTGCTCCCGAAAAAGTTGTGTCTAAACTCAATCGACTCATGGCTTAGTGGTGCAACCAAAACAGCTGATTTCTGTCGGCTCCAAAACGCCTTGGCCAGTCGCCTGGTTTTGTATGCCAGGCTTTGTAACATAGCGCAATAGAACGTAGACCAGGGACAGTTGGGGTGGGATTTACGGTGAGTACTGGGTATTCGACCAACGTTGGTGGTGGCAGTAGTTTTCTCTAGCTCATGGGCTCCACAATAGGCACACGTGATTCTCGAAGGTGCCGTTGTAGTTGGAGAAAAGTAAAAACCACAATCTACTAGACCAGCGAGTTGTTCTTCATCAGCGGTGGTGGTGTCCCATCGAACAAACCTTCTCGCAGTGAGCTGTATTTGGTTGTTAAATGACTCTCGTCGGGATTCTCTATATTTCATATTCTGTGGTTCAAGTGGCATGGTTCTGGTATGGGTTCCATTCTGTAGAAGCGTTGATTATAGTATGGACTGTTGTATGTGTAGGGGGGCCATGTACTGGTGGGTTTAGTACGGGGTGGGGGGGTGACGCGTGTAGTGGAGATGTCAATAAAAATGCGAGAGAAAAGTGATCATGTGGTTTTGATCATGTGATTGATCATGTGATGTACCTCTCGATATACTCTCTCTCCTTCCAGCCCCCAGCTCCAGCCCATTTAACATACCAGGCACTATCCAGGCACTATCCAGGCACAAGTGGTATTACAACCTCTAAATACTGCACACCCCACCCCGACTACATAATAGGTTAATTATAAGTAAACACAAATGACCAATGTACATATAAAAACTGGATAGTAAAAAAGAATCTAAAAGCTGTGACCAACCAAGAGTTGGATTGTCTTTAAGGCCTCGTACTTCAATTCGTTATTGCCGTAGTTGTTCTCCAAATACGACATAATCAAAAGCTTGTACTGGCCAGCCTTCTCAGAGTTAATAAAGCCAATCAAGTCCTGGCCAAGGTTTTTGATCAAGAACTGTAAATCATTCAATAGAATAACGTTGATGGTTGAATTGTCGCTGGTATTGGTGATCAAGATTTCAAAGATCCTCTTAACCAACTTGTAGTTAGAATCCTTAAACTTGCCGCAGTTCTCCAACCAGAACTCGGTCGACTTGTGGGTAGGTGAGGCCCAGCTGATAAGCTTGGGGTTCTCCAACCCAGTCATGTATTCATCAAACGAGGTTAATTTCTGAGTAACAATCTCGTTTAAACTGTCCGACAAGTAGTCCAAATCGTTGGACAACTCTTCGTCACTTCCATTAGAGGCAAACTTTCTTTCCTTCAACGTGCGTATAACATTTAGCGCATCGTGGAACAATAACAATTTGATCACTTTGAACTGCTCACTGGAGGAAGAAGTAACCGCCACAAAGTTCTTTAGAATTCCCACACAGATCCGCACGATTTTCAACTTGATGGAATCTTTGGAAATCGTGAAGAGGTACCCGGCCAATTGCGGGAAGTTGTGGAGTAAGATTTTATTTACCGGGGCGCTGAAAGACAAGATCCACGTCGCCAACAAGAGATTATACGAAAGCTGCAATCCGGTGGCATTGGCATTTGTGGCCAGCTTGGCTATTAAATGGTAGATGGGTTTGAAGTTGGAAACAAGCCCATTCTCTTGGTAGATGACCTTGAACTGCTTGACAATTAACAATTCCTGTAATAACTGTATAGCAACAAACTTATAGTTAACGTCAATCCCGCCGATAAAGCTAGACGACGACAACACTTCGAAAACCTTAATCACCACCTCCTTGTCGATTGTGGCGGCCGTAATTGGGTCTTTGGACGCCTTGGTTAGTAAAATGGTAAGATTGTATAAGCACACCGTCTTGGTGAGGGAATCGGAATTGCCCAAGTGTTTAATGAATGGATAGTACGGTAAGGCATTGTCGATTGCCGACAATTTCAAAAGCAGGTCGATCAACTCTTGGCCAGGTAACTCCAATAACAAGTCGTTGATCAATACCAAGATGCTCTTTAACACATCGTCCTTATCGTTGACGTTTAGCCGGTTCAACATATTCAATAAACTGTTGGTGTATAAGTCCAATTGCGACAATACCGTCTTGTTTCTATTCTCGGTCGACTGTCTAGCGAGGGTCTTCATATGACCGGCATCATCTTCAGAGACCACTCCCGATCTAGCCAACCCTTCCCAGGGGATGATTCTTTCCTTGATGCTCTTCTTGGAGTCGGTGAAATAGGTACTGTCAAGCACCAAAGGTGTCTAGAAATGGTGTTAGTGTTTATCCTGTGGGGTACAGATATACCAATAAACTTTACATACATATTCGTTGTCCATTGTTGATTTAATGGGCGTAGGTGGATATATTCAGGGGGGTGAGAACGTGCTGGGCACTGCTTTGGGCAGGGTGATTGTTAGGGCGAATTCAGTGCCTGGTGAAACTTGCCTGTACGCACCAAAAAAAAAAAAAAAAAAAAAAAAATTGTGAGGAACACACACACACACCTATTGGGCATATGTACACGACCTGAGTTAATGATGGAAGATTTGTCAGGGGAGGGAGTTAACAGAGGTCCTTGAATAGGATAGGGAGGTATTTACACCGCTCTGTTCTGATATCTATTTGTTGTGCCGTGTGAAAACTGGCACTTAAACCCCCAAAAAAAAAAAAATCCCGTGAACAATTGGAATTTGAAATAAAAAAACAATGCCGGTCCCAGGAATCGAACCTGGGTTTGTTCGGCCACAACGAACTGTACTAACCACTATACTAGACCGGCGAATTTTTCGAAAAAAAATATTTTACATAGCTCTTTCAAATTGTCGTGCGAGCATCTTTACAATCGAGATATGGCTGTGAAAATTGGGGTCTGACACGTTGTTTCCCGTGATATTGGTACGTAGGTGCGAAATTCAGGAAGAGGGGAATGAGTCTCGTGGAGGATTTATGTGAATATATGCGTTCCAAGTTTACCATTTTTTTTTTTGATAAAAATCTCTGCAATAATTTAGCAAAATGTGTTTATCCATTGGTACAAAATGCAATAGGCGACGAAAGACATGAAGACATGACTAACCAGAAAGGTGGAACAGAATGAGAAGCCACCAGATACCCACTACACACATAACATTGACGACGCAATCTATACCCAAGTGTAGTGTTACTCACCTCCATGGAAAGGTGTTGCAACAAAGATGACTGCAACGAGAAACACAAAAGTCCGATTATTCTTCCGTGGGAAACCCATCCCGCTTCTTGTTTACAAATTTCCTAGTACACTCCTGTGGTGACCTAGGGACACCTTTTACAACCGTGTCTGCAACATCTGCCTCCCTGCAACACGTCTCCCAAGTACACTCTCAATACCCAGGCAAACCCCCCCCCTCCTACTGTTGACACACGCGCAGACCACACTCCCATCCACACGGACACCCATAGCCGGAACCCACAAAGTCTGTCCCTCGAGGGGTGGCACCCAATACCAGGAATTAGTCAGGAAACCGGTCTTACATACAGGACGTCCTCCCGACTGGGTAACACAATGACAAGCCGGGAACCTCTATCGGACACGAGCTTTATTGGCTTGGCTCCCGAACAATGCCGCAATCAACCAGTGAAAATTTTTTGCCCATGCAGGACTCTATCCGCTATTTTGCTTATTCTGGAAAAAGTGTATATACAGGAAGGCATCCCGGAGAATTACACAAAACCCACAAGACTTTCCATGTGAACAAAAAAAAATAAGGTGACTGGATGATTTCTGTTCCGATGAGATGCGTCAGCGCGGTTAAATGTATGCACGTATTGCCGTTTCGAGATGGGTTCGCCGGAACCATGTTTTTCGACACAAACAGAGCTGTTGTTGACTCGGATACTTTGGACGGTGGGTTCCAGCTAGAGCACAGCTGATAAACAAACACTGCGCCTTTGACATTAAAGACTGTTTTTACTGTTTGCCAATCAAACACAGACCGACTTCTACGCGGCTGTATCTTCAATCTACACTCAACTCTTCAATCAACACCCCTCACAGCGGAGCTATATCTATTCTAAACATTAAATAACGTCAAAATACTTTTAAAACAATCCCTTCATCAGAAAGGATAAGCGTAGAACTAAAAATTATACAATATATATAATAAGCGTAATAAAAACAACAAACCTTTTAAAATACCCAGTCTTAATTAATAAATGTTCATCTAGTCAGAAGATTCTCTAAGGAATTCCTTAGCCATATCAGCATCGGGAATCGAGCCACAGACAGTCTCCACCATAATACCGGTAACCAAGTATGGGTCAATGTTGGAAGCGGGTCTTCTGTCTTCAAAGTACCCGTATCCTTCCTTGGCAACCTGTCTGGGGATTCTGACCGAGGCACCTCTGTTGGCCACACCTGAAGAGAACGACTCAATAGACGCAGTTTCATGACGACCAGTCAATCTCTGTTCATTATCGGAACCATACAACATCATGTGTTCCTTGTGTCTCTTGGCCAACTTGCTCAAAGCAACCTCAATAACCTTCATACCACCGGGCTGTCTCATAGTCTTGGTGGAAACGTTGGTGTGACACCCAGCACCGTTCCAGTCACCCTTCAAAGGCTTAGGATGGAAGGAAATCTTCACCCCAAACTCTTCGGCAACTCTTTGCAACAAGTAACGAGCAACCCACAACTGGTCACCCATTTCAATACCTTCACAAGGACCAACTTGGAACTCCCATTGCGAGGGCATAACCTCAGCGTTAATACCAGAAATGTTAATACCAGCATAGAGACAGGCACGGTAGTGGGCTTCAATAACATCTCTAGCAACAACCTTACCGGTACCAACACCACAGTAGAATGGACCTTGTGGGGCTGGGAACCCACCTCTTGGCCAGCCATATGGGTAATCGTATTGGTCGAAAAGAGTATACTCTTGTTCCAAGCCAAACCAAACCTCATCAGAAGCATGGGCCTTCATCAACTTGGCACACTCGTGTCTGTGGTTAAATTTGTTGGGGGTCCCGTCATTGTTCCAACACTCATTCAACACAATCACATTGTCTCCCTTTCTAAATGGGTCGGGGTAGAATGCAACTGGTCTCAAGTAGATATCAGAATCGTGGCCTGGAGCTTGGCCGGTAGAAGAACCGTCATAGTTCCACTCGGGCAAGTCGTCGACAGATGTGGGAACTTTAGCGAGAGTACGACACTTGGATCTGGTGTTACCTTCAGAGTCGATCCAAACGTATTCAGCTAGCACCTTACCATTTTGCGTCAAGTCTAAATACTTGGCTAAGATAGCAGTTTGTTCAGTGATTGAGGCTGTCATGGTAGTTATAATGTGTGTGTGTGTGTGTTTGGAAGGGCGTTACTTCTGTAAGTAAGCTGCTTGATAGGCTTTCAATATAGAAACGTCTAATGGAGAAGAGAAAGAAAAGGTTTGGGGAAACATTCACAAGAGGAATAGTTGCACATTTATATATTAAAAAAAAATGTCAGGAGAGTCAGAAATTTGCGACAATTACTCAGAACGCAAAAAATAAAAAAAAAGACCGCAGGCACACAACAGTAGAAAAGAAAGAAAAAAAAGAAACTATTTTTGGAATGCAGGCTTTCCGGGTATGACGAGGTTCCTGATTAGACAGTCCGCCTTTATCGAATAATAATTTATCGTTGCCCAATCACAACGCAATTTTGTGATTCGTTTCCAGGCAATTAATGTTTCTTTTTTTTTTTTTGGACAATTTCCCGATAGGACAGGTTCCACAATCAGGGTGAAAAAAAAAGAAAATGACGGGTGTAAGGATCCGGATTGCCAGTACCATTTTTTTTTTTTTTCGTTTTCTCGTCGATGGGTTTTATTTCCTCAAATGATACTGCCACCAGCGTGCTTAGACAGCGGGTTGGTTATTGGTGGGGCTGGATCGGGGGTTAGAGATAGGGAATTCTCGAGGAGGGTGTTATTTTCTAACCAGAAAAGTAGCCACTAAGCGATTCAAGTTACGAGGTGGAGATTGGATTTTCCCATTTCCCCTTCGTTTTTCATTTTTCATTTTTCATTTTTCATTTTTCGCCTTTTTTTTTTTTTCTTCCCTCTCCGTCACCATGATTAACCTGGCCAGGGCTAGACCAATCTCTTTACCAAAAATAAAAATAACATTTCTGTTAAACGCATACACCATGACCTCATCTCAAGATGGCCTGACTGACCGGAGTAGATACCTGTAAATATAACCAATTGGATGTGGACCGTGAATCCTATACGAGTGATGTACATCCTGGTGCAAATGGGAAGTTTCTGTTTATCGTCTCCAGGTTTCCGGGGGTTTTTTCTCTCTCTCTCTCTCCCCCGTCTGACGGGTACAAAAATTTTAGTATGTGTTGCAACAGGTTTGTGTTTGAGAGGTTATTCTTGTCCGTTTAAGAGGGGGAGAAGAAAAGTGTCGGTGATGTGTCAGGCACATGATTGGGACATTCCCCTCCTAGTGAATTGTATATGTCCATCAGTAGAGGGAGTTCATCTATGGAGGGAGCTCATCTATGGAGGGAGCTCATCCACACACCACACCCAATGTGGTTCGCTAACATACGAGCCAGGATAACATACTTTGGGGACCCCCGAATTTCAAGTTCTCGGTTGCAACAATACCCAAAATGAATGTTGAAAACAAAAAAAAAAAGTCTCCCTCCGTCTGTCCAGGATTGCATTGTGAGACAAGAACAATGTCGCATCCTGTATACACTCCAATATGTGAGAGGCTATTCTCCAACATTCTCTTGAATTAGCAAATAAGGCCGAGAGATCTCATCGTATGGACGTTGCTAATACCCACCAAGCCTTTCACGCTGGACAAAATAAGAAAACAAGAGAGATTCACCATACACAGGTACCCGGGCAAATAAACACAGATAAATCCTTCCGAGGGGTCCCGGAGAATCAGCACCCTTGCCATGTTTTTAGCCCAGTATACTCCCACCCCCTCCCCCTCCACCATGATTCAACAAACAAACAAACAAACACACACATACATGTACATGCACCAATCCTATTTTTCGCCTTATCTCAATCTCCTATTTCTGGGACAAGAGAAAACAAACACAGTTGGGTGTGGCCAGTTTCCTTATCGCAGGTGATACTGATTAATTAACCACTCTTTATTTGCTGATTCGTCTAACTCCTCCGCTTTTCATGTGTTTAATTTACATGTGTCTTATCTCCTATAATACCACCCACCACCCCCACAAAAGCGGTCCACGGTGGGGGGGGGGCTGACACCACCAGCTCTCCATAGTTGTACCGATCGGTGATAGATGTTATTTAGTGGGCGCAAAAAACAAAATCACACACACACACACAGACACCAAAAAAAAAATAAGAAAATCTCACTGAGGTGACACTACCCCACTATATTATCACTGGCCAATTAGATTCCCTACAAAAGAAACGGCTGTGTCCTTCTCCCTGATAATTGGATCTTTCTCACTTTTAACTACGTACTAGAAGAGAATCAACATACACAAGCACGAGTATACATAGCAGAACATATTTCAATTTGTCTGGTTTCAAGTATCGGACTTATTACTCCATGATTCGGCCAATTTTGTATGGGCGATGATTAACAAAAAAAAAAAAAAGATAAGCTAATAAAAATTTCGTGCATGGCAGAGGTACAGAGAAGCATTTTTTTTTTCATTTGACATTGTCTCTTATCACTTGGGAAATAAAATGAAAGAAACCCGAAAATAAAAAAACCTCTGCAATCTGAAATGGTGGATTACTTAGTTGGGCAGTATTGATAATACCACCATTTCGGGGCTAACACCGCTCATTTAATTACCAAGCTTTTGTTATGGTTGCGTGTGAAACAATACCAAGCACCTCCAGTGTATCTATTATATTGGTGCTTGGGTGTTATAGACAGCAATTTTTTGTGTGTTCAAAAAGGGGGGGTATACGAAATCTTGTATTAATATTACAATATTATCAGAACAATTCACAAAGCGGACCTGTTCCATCATTGCAAATCCAATTAGATACTCGCCATGGGACAATCATGTCTCAGATAGACATTTAATGCGGATTGACCTTGCTTATAGAAGAGATGGTTCTGCTTCATCAGCTAGCTCCAGAGGGATATTTTCGTCTTGTAAATTGGTAGATGAGGGTTGGTATTCAGGAGCAGCATCGGTAGATTCGTCCTCAGATGAACTAGATGAACTCAGAATTGGATCCAGAGTATCGTCCTTGCCTGCCGACTGGGGATCTTCTACGCGAGACTCAGAAACCGTGGATTCAAGGATGGCTTCATTCTCGGCTAAGTTTATTACTTCCCCGTCTCCATTTTCCGAGACCTGGTTTTCTTCATTGTCTTTCCCCACGTTTGGGATTTCCTCATCTACGTCGATCTCCTCAACCTTAGCTTCTTCTTCAAGGATCTCCTCAACCTGGACATCTTCTAACTTACTTTCCTCCTCATCCTGGCTTTCCTCTTCAGCTTGGATCTCCTCCTGGGTTTCTTCAACCGGGATTTCCTCTTCAACGATTTTCTCAACTTGAGTTTCGACAACCCGAATTTCCTCCTGGTTCTCCTCAACCTTGCTCTCCGCCTCCCTCGCCTTCTGCTCGTCCAACTCCCTCACATACCCTTCCCTCATTTGAAACGCCACATTCGCCTTGGCCCGCACCAACTGAAGATAATCAGCATTGTCACGAAGCAAATAGTTCAAATGGAACTCAACATTATTCAAGTACTCATTCCAAACATCCATACCCACCGCCTTTTCCGAATGCTTCTGCGACTTCTTGTACTCGTGCGCCGTATCATATATAAAATCTCTAAACTCAAACAACGACTCCTTCACTTTGTGAAACCGCTTCCAAATCCTCCAGCTAGCCTCATCGTCGTCCAAATTAGCAACCAACTCCCCAAGACGTCTATGGAACTCCCCCATCGTCGTATCAGCAAAAGTGTCCAATATATCAAGAGTATTTTGAATCACAGTAAAGTACTCCTCAAGCAAGTATTGGTGCTTGTCAATAAGAATCTGTTGAACGTACTGGCTGGTATCTTCCGACAACTGGAAGCTGGCAGCTATATCGTCTCTGATTTCCTGTCTCGAAACGGTTTCAATCGAGGTATCATTGGTGTCCCTGATTCTCTCATAGTCTTTATGGATGTGAGTAATCTTGGTGTTCAACTTTTGATACTGTAAGTAATGCTCCCTCTGCAAGAACTGAAACCGGTCACTAATGTTCGGTTTGATCTCCTCAATGACCTGCTCAATAAGTGGCTTCATCTCCAACTCTAGATTACTCATAGCCAACGCAATTGTACGGTTCACTTTCCCGTTCCAGTACTCGATTTCTTCATCAATCGCCACCAACGCCGGATCCACCGCCACAGGAGTAGAGTTCTCCTGCCCTTGGACCACCACAATGGTTGACGTGATAACCACAGTCTCTTCGGAGTAGTCGGATTCACTTTCTTCACCATCAGAATCCACAGCCTCATATACACCAACCTTGTTCAAGATATCTTTAACAATTTGCAAGATATTACTCAGTGCCGGGGTCTTGCGATAAAACTCTTCAAATTTGAGGAGGTTGGTAAACTCGTTTCGGAGAAAGGCTGACTTTTGCTGGAACCGAATTCCCGGCTCCGAGTCGCAGAATCGCGTAATGGATGCACGCACAGACTGGCCAAGCGAACTCGAAACAATCTTATTGGTCAAGGCTGCTGCTGCTGGAGCAATGTGCTTGTTAAAGGCGGCTTTAGCAATGCTCCCGTATTCAATAAGCTTGGCTTGAACAATAGGGAAGTAGATATCAAACTTTTCCTTGACATATTCCACAACCGGCGTACCATAGGTAACCAAGCCAGTCCACGAGCTGTGCAACGCCGTCGAGACCTTCTTGGTTACCTCGTACTCATTATCGATCCAGCTGACAAGTTCATTCACAGCATGAACCTTATCGGTAAACCCCGTCTCGGAATCGATTCGCAAAAGCAATGGCCGAACCGAAGCGTCAAATTTCGGCGCAATATGTTTCTGGTACACTGGCCTAACCATCGAGTTGCTGGCTTTACAAAAATGATAGGTTATAGGGGTGCATTGCGTTGTTGATAATTCAGCCGAGCTGAGCTGAGAAGTGGTTAACGGACAAATAAATGTCCACGTATAGAAAAGATACGACACTATAGCTAGCGCGATCCACTTGGGGTATACGGACATACTGGTTCTGCTCGTGGTGTATCTCTGCGGCAAGACTGAAGACTGAATTATGGACTATAAGTGAGATCAGGTCAGTATCATGCGAGATGAAGTTGGTGGAGGTTTTTTCTTTTTTGATTTTTTTTTTTTTTTTTTTGGTGGCTGGATGTCTTTCGATCACTATTTCCCAGTCTCACTATACAACCAAGGAAGGGGAAGGCTAAATCCTAAGATACGCTTTTCTTTTTCACAGTAAGCGAAAGAACCACAGAAAAGCCACTACAAACTAGCAATTTATTAGGGTCAACATATATTCATCTATACAAATAAACCGACACGAGCAACCATACAATTAAACGTCGTGAATACTCCGAAGGAGGACTAAACCCCAGCAAAAATCTGAGCGGGTATAATTAAATATAAAAAAACAATACACAAATTTATATAACCATCGGACAATTATTTATACACATCTCCCGAACCAAATGCCAAAACAAAGGTTAACATAACACCGTTTGTACTCGACTGAGACACTTCCATTCACATACACGCATTAGCAAAAGCTTGGGTATTTTTTTTCTCTCTCATTTGGTCTCGCTTCGCTTTGCTCAAGCCTTAGCAGCCCCAGAGAGCTTAGCATAGACATTGCTAAAGTGGTCATAAACGTGGTATTCCACAACTTCGGTAGCTTGGAAAAGCTGTTCAAACGCAGGATGGAGAGTAGTGTGGAGTTGTTGAAGCTTGTCGTGAACATTGTACTCGGCCACAGCTGGATGGGAAAGAACCTTTTCGTCAATCAAAGCGTGGAGCTTGGTCTGGTACGGCTTTACTTGAGACACGGCACTGTGCAAGGCAGAACACAACACGACTTGCTGGTCGTGCAATGGGTTGGTAATGACAACCTCAGGATCCAAAGCAGCAAGCTGAGGACATTTATAGTTGTACAAGTAAACTGCGTAGTACAAGATAATGCAGCTCAAAAAACACTTGATTTTGGCAAAGGCACTCATGATGTATGAACTAGTAAAGTCTCAACCACAAAAAAAAAAGTTTACCTAACTGTACGAAATGGAAATTACAGGAAATGGAAACCACACAGTCCTAACAGTAGATCGAGAGAGCTTATCAAAAGGAACAAAAGAGAGGAAGAAGAAAGGAAGAAGAAGATGCAAATGGTGAATTTGAATCCCCGTTGGTCTTTTTTGTATTTGTAAAAAGATTTTTTTTTTTTTTTTTGGGTCATGGTTGTGAAAATGGCGAAGAAAAAAATTTGCCCGTTTCTCCAACGTTTACACTAAAAGAATTTGCTAACACGGTATATCCTATTTCCCCCATCAATTGGAAAATACAAACACAAACAAAGACAATCAGATTTGGTTTTCCCACCAAGTGAGTTTGTGGGAAGTAGGACAACCACATACAAACTACCTTCCCTTGTACCCTTTTAAACATCCACCTGTCATATTTGTTGACACGCACCACCCATAAGAATATCATCTGCAAAAAAACAAAAAAAACAAAAAAAATAAACAGGAACAGCAAAAATCATGGAGATGCGCACGTGATTCATTGAATTCAAAATTTTTTTTATTTTTTGTGTACACAATATTTTTTTCCCTAATGAATCCCTGGTTTGTTTTTGGTTCTTCCTAATTAGGAAATATGCATGCACGCTATATAGGCGCATTAAAAGAGAGAATTCGTACCCAAGTCTTCTAGTTCCCAGTATACCCACGATCTAAGACAGCGCAATTAAATTGGCTTACATGAGTTTATTTTAGGTCTCTTTTAGGCAATTTCAGGAATGTGTATATGGAATTCCAGATCGATCGAGTGGCCTGGGTAGGAAATCTTTCTAGATAAAGCCCATCGTAATTGATCATTTTTTTTTCACACTGCCCCCTGGGTTTTCCGGACCAGCACCCTTACCAACCAAAACCACCACAGAAGAACCTCGAGATGTCAGTAGTGCAGCAGGTCCTCCAGCCGAGTACCCCCACTCGGATCGCGAAAAGAAAGTCCTACTCGATTCTTAGTCCGGTCTCTCCTGCGAGAATAAACACTAGCCCGTTCAAACCCATTTCCGATGACCACAAAAAGGAACGAATAGTGAGCAAATCCACCGGGTTGGTCAAATTCTCCCTATCGCCCACCAAAAAGACGGCCAGGGACATTGCTCTGCCTGCATCACCTACAAAAACAGCACCTCCCCAACCCCCAGCTACCCCCAAAAGTGGCTTGCCAGTTTACATCCCCATTAACCATACACCCACGTCACAGCCAAAGACAATTGATGACTTACAGAGACAACAGCGGCTGTTGCTAGACCTGTATTCCCGGAAACAGGCCCAGTTGCACGAGTATGAGCAACAGATCCAGGTGAAAAAATTGGAACTATTGGAGCTCTCTCAAAAGATAGAAGCCAACAAGCGTGAAGAAGCCATTCTTTCTGGAACCGTCACCAACGACATTTACAAACAAGCATACCTTGAAACGGAAAGAGCTCTAAATAGATTGAATATGGTCTCCGACAACCAGGAACCCACCAATGCCTCCAGAACCAGTGTGTTCCTCGGCGAGGCTGTCAGTTCTGGTGGTAGTTTAAAGAAACAGGTTAGCCAAGTATTTGAAGCGAAAACCACCACCCTCAAGAAACAGGCCTCATTTATAGTGGCCCAAGCACTCGACGACTTAAACAACAACGTGAAGAAAACCTCCACGTTCTTCTCACCAAAGGGCACCGAAGAGTTCCAGAGTTTGATCCAGTCTTCCAACGAGCGCTTTGACGATTTCGCCAAACAAACCTCCAAGTTGTTAAGTGATGTCACCAGCAACAAACTCTTTGGTGACAACTTCTTCAGGAATAAGAGTCCCACCAAGAAGCCCCAGGAGATTGCTGATAGCTCATTCAACTTTGACAATTTTAAAGTTGACCAGGTTGACACCAACAGCATAATCTACGAACGGTCTTTTGAAGATGATTCAGCTGATCAAATAGATATCGACGACTACGACTCGTCGTTTGGTTAGTGGGCACCAAGGTCCCTTATAAAAAGTATAGTTTGTGCTCCCCCGGTCCACCCATTTATATACACCCTAAATAGTAAACATCTACTCCTCATCGTCCAACCACCCTTTGGCCCTATCTACGGCCTTCTCCCACCGTCTCCAGTTCTTTCTTCTCTCTGAATCGGGCAACTTGGCCACAAATGAATCATTAGGGCCTTCCTCACCAGATATCTTTGCCACCACATCATCAAGGTCTTTCCAAATACGATCCTGTTCATCCGTGAATGATAGTCCCGCAGCTATGGCTGCACCCAAAGCAGTACATTCAGTAATACGGGCACGTTTCACAGTCACACAAGGACCCAAAATATCAGCCTGGATCTGTAGAACCTCATCAGCCTTGGACATCCCTCCATCAGTGGTCAATATCGACAACGGAGCATTGGACACCTGGAGCTGAGCCATTGCCTCATCTAGGAAATCTCCCGACCCACCAGAGTCACTAATCATAGCCTTTAGAATCGCTCTCACTTGGAAACAGACTCCTTCCAATGCTGCCCGAGCAATATGCGACGCCGTGGTGTATTGAGTCATGCCAAATATCGATCCTCGTGCCCCAAGGTCCCAATATGGAGCATATAACCCCGAGTAGGCTGGTATGAACACTACCCCGCCGGAATTCTCCACTTGTGAAGCTAAAGGTCCAATATCTTTGGCATCTTCAATCATCTTTAAATTATCCCTTAACCACTGCACAATAGATCCAGCCACGGCTATTGAACCTTCCAAGGCATAGTGGGGCTTCCCCAAATCGCCATCTAAACTAGGGAACCAGTAGCTGAGGGTAGTTAATGCTCCATGGTTGCTAATCAATTGGCGAGTTCCAGTATTATACAATAGGAAACACCCAGTTCCATAGGTACACTTTGCTGCCCCAGGAGAAAACGCCATTTGCCCTACAAGTGACGCCGATTGGTCACCCAAACACCCACAGATAGGCACCCCATTGATCGTTTTCAAGATATCGTATGCTTCCTGGGTAATTTTATTGTGGAAGCCCAACTGCGAGAGATTGGGAGCCGCAAACGCACCATAGAACTCCGACGATGACACAATCTTGGGTAAGCTGATTCTGGTGGGATCAATACCCCAGAACTGTAACAAGTCGTCATCATAGTCCCCCGTGTTTAGATTCATAAACGAAGTACGTGAAGCATTGGTTATATCAGTAATAAACGTTTTCTCCTTAGTCAAGTGGTAAATTAACCACGTATCTACCGTACCAAACATTAGGTTACCATCACCCCGTTCATACTCGTCCCTAATTGTGTCATCATTATCTAATAACCACCGCAACTTCGCCGCCAGGAAATACGTCGACAACGGTAACCCGGTCTTCTCTCGTAACTCCTGTTTTCTATCTTCGTCCACCATCTTCTCTAGGTGCTGAACTATTTCGCTGGTTCTGGTATCGGTCCAAGTTATACCACCACTCAATGGCTTACCGGTTTTTCTCGACCAAACAATCGTCGTTTCCCGCATATTGGCAATCCCAATTGCCTTCACTTTATATTTTGGTTCCATGTTGGTATTGATTTTACGAAGAGTAATCAAACAGGCAACCAAACACTGCACAGCATTAGCCAAGATATGTACCGGCATACACTCGACCCACCCGGGCCGGGGAAACCGTAGCGTGGGACCCACCGAAGACTGATTATTCTCAATTTCAACATGGTCATTGATGGATATGGCTATACCTTCGGCAGAAAAGATCGGTTCATTCTGTCTTAGCAACGACGAGCGTCTTCGGAACTGGTCGCTGTTTTCAGGACCTTCTGAAGCGGTCGTGGAGTACTCAATCTGGTGCTTGGCTATTTCCTCGCCCTGCTGCGAGAATAAAATCGCCCGGGCCGAGGTGGTTCCAATATCGATTGAAGCCACTACGGGGATAGTAGGTGCACTACTGTTACGACGGGGCATTTCCTCACAGATAAAACTACTTGGTAAAAAGAACCCCTATAAAAAAACTTAGTCAAGAAACCACTACTGCTGGAAGACCCGACTTAAATAACCCAATAGTGTAAAAGGTTGTAAGCCCAGGAAACCTAAACTTTACCCCGTTCTTAGTGCTTGTTCTTAGTGCTTGTTCTTAGTCCTTGTTCTATTAGCCCACAGCAAAGTTTGGCCATGGCGGAGAAAAAAACAAACCCTAATCGGGAATTTCCTCGGGATAACTTCCACGTCCCCGAGAATCGCTTGGATGGGTTTACTGGTAAACGGCCGGGTGTGGACTTAAGCGAAGAGGGGCAGAGGAGAGACTTGCAGTATTGTCTTACTCAAAAACTACCACCCTCACATCCAATCCGACAACAAAGATACGAAAACAATGGGGATATGGAATTGAGCCACTCAAGTACTAGTATATACTATTGTTTGACTAAATGTCAATCACTTGTTGCGTCTGAATAGTCAGAGTGCCGCATTTGTAATGTACGAATGGGTAAGGCTTGCACAGAATCTCGCCGAGGAGTAAACCCGACGGACAAACAAGTATAAATGAAACAGGTACTATTACATTGACTATACATTAACCATACTTTACACTTTTTGTTTCACCAAGGCAAAACAATTTCTTTTTCTTTTTCTTTTTCTTTTTTTTTGCACCCATAATTTTCATACACTCACAAACTATCAAGTATAAAAAGAGAACGGGCCCAACCCTTCCAAATCAACTAAATATTCCTCTATATGTTTCCTGGATTACTCGGAAATACCCCGGTCCTCCACTTCTGTATACTTAGGATACTCTATGTCAAATGGATCTCCTGCGTCATTATCTTCATTGATACCCCCATCCACGAGGTTCTCCTTCTCGGCATAATCGTGCAACCAGGGATTATGTTCCGATTGTAGCCGTTTCTTGTTCTTCTGGACCCAATCTCTCATCCTGCCAGTATCGTGGAACTTACAGCCACTGAGCACGGTGAAAATAACCGTGAAATAGCTAATCAACGACTTCAATCCTCGCAAGTAGCCCAAATCAGGCAACGTGGGATAATGGGGAGGGATGGCCACGGCGTGGATTTCCTGTTCCGAGATTATCGATTGGGCAAAATCGATGATCTTCACATTGACGTGGTCGTACCGCTCCCCACCACCCTCGTACATCAACAAAATGGACGACCCGTACATTCTGTAACCGGGCAAGTCCCGGAATATCAGGTACAACTCCTGGATCTGATCGATCAAATCGGGAATCCGGTACATGATGGAATAGTTGTCTCTCCCATTGTAGATAAACTTGGCCAAGATTTTACAAAATTGCTTGCCGATCTGGATCCGTCGGCCAAAGTACTTGTCGTGCACAATTCGGTCATTATTATGTTTGAATATCTGCAATCCACACACCCGAACTCCTAGCTGTCTTGACGTGGTGCTTAGACATTTTCGACGCTGCGACTGTTGTTTCTTGGGGCTGGCCTCGACCCCGTACTGGCGAGTGCCCATCTTCAAATCAAGTACACACGGCTTTTTAATGTTTGTGGTGAGGTCTTCCAAAAGAATGAAGCGCTCAAATCGCGTATGTTTGCGGAGCACCAGAGTCGGGTTTGCAGCGGTGAGAGATATCATGGGAGGCGACTCCGAAAGTGCCTGGCACAGATGCTGAACAACCTCCTCGTCATCCATACTGAATATATGATCGTCAGCATTACCACTCACGGCATTGTTCAACATCAACGACGGCTGGAACACTTCCTGAAGTATCTGGGCCTGCAAATCGGTATTAACCAGCGTGGATCCCGGGTTGGTTGGTCGCTGCAACGGAGACCCAATCGAACTCAGTGCCGAATGAGTGCTTCTTCGTCCCGAATCAGGGAAATACGGCTCATACTGTTTAGGCGAAGGTAATGAATTCGAGTACTGTTTCCATAGTTCCTCGGGTATAATATGCTTATTATCGTCAAGAACAACCTCGGGAGTCATCAAGCCTGAATCGATGGAATTGAATTTGGTAAACCGTGGCGGTGCCGACCCAAAATCTATAGCTCCATTCACCACTGTCTCTCGGTCAAGTCTGGCCGTTTGTTGCTCGTGTTCGCCAATTGGCCCCAAATCATGTGACGGCTGCGTTGGGAGATTCGGTCTAGTGAGCTCCTCGGTGCATTCATCAACAACGCTGGAGTATCGCACATTGAGAACGCCAATATACTTGGGCATAAACTTGAGCAATTGTGGATGGTGCATCTCGATGTTTTCGTAGAAAAAGTTCTCTCGATTTACTAGCGCCTTGCACACGGCCCGCTTCGAGAAGGAAAAGATCGCTGTGTGTCCACCAACTTTGTTTTTGAATGGTCTTAGTTCCACAGCTAGCGGGAATAGAGGATCATAGAACTCTTCACCTGCTGGTGTATCCACAAGAGGTACTGGTTTGGCATCGTTATCTTTTCTAGTGGATGCCACAATAACGCTGTCTTGGCTGCTATTCTTGTCGCGGGGATCTTCAATTACCGGGGTTGACGATCGGGAAAGCTTAATCAATGCTCGCTCAATGTCGATTACTTCATCGGAGGTGGCCATGTTATTATATATAGAGGTAATTTTAGTTACGTCTCCGTTGATATCGTGGTTATATTCCACATTGGCTTTCAAATGCTGTGGTTTGGGTATTCCGGCGGGTGTGACTGGCTCTTCTAGCTCGTTGGGGTAGTCCTCCTGGTGCGGAGTGTGTGGTATATATGTGGCTGAAGATACCGGCTCCAAGTCCGTTCCTTCATACTTGGTTTCTTTTCCTACTGCAGGGACATTGGCAGTTCTTTCTGTTGTTGCCGGCCGGGGTTTTACATGCCGGGGTTCTTCTGTATCGTTGTCATCGCCCGACGTGGGAACTTCATTGTTCACGCCTCGGAAAATCCGTAACGAACGAGCAGCTTTTCGCCCCGATAATGGCTTTGACGTCAAAGACAAGTCGGTGGCCGATGAGTTAGTATGGGATAGTGCTGGTAGTGGTGTGGGGTCTGGCGAGGAGGAGTCCCGTAGCGTTACTGGGTGTGTGAGATGCATATGGGTGGTTGACTGGTGATATTGCTGTGGCTGTGATTTATAGTGCGGCTGTGATTTATACTGCGGCTTTGGTGCTATTAGAGGCTGGCACGCGGGGAGACCTGTCCTCGGGGATTCTTTTTCTGGAGTTAATGTCGCTGGAGAGGTCATTGGTTTGTTCATGCTCTGTATGTACTTGGTAATGTGTAGGGTTAGATTTCTGGGCAAACTGAAACAAACCTAATTCGGAGGGTGAGATATGGAATCCATATACGGTGGGTTTGTTTTATGTGGTTTATTAGGACTTGTTTCTGTAGATACAAGGATATTGGGACTGTAGTAGTTGTCATACGCCCGAGGAGGAGGATAAATATCTCGGGGTTTTTTCGGGATTTCCTTGATTTTCTGGTATCCTTGAATGCTTGATGTGCTTGAATGTTTGGTTCCCGGCTTTCTCGGGTTTATCTTTCTCGGGTTTATCTTTCTCGGGTTTATTGTTCACAGGAAACACAACGGGAAAACCAACGTCTCTATACCAGTAGCCAACCAACAAGTGAAAAGCTATACAGTAAAGAAGAGGAATAGGAGGAATCCAAAAAGAAAAAGAAAAAGAAAAAAAGAAAAAAGAAAAAAAAAACTTATAGTCGTCCTTAGAAGAAAAAAAAGTACCAGGATAGAAAAAGATCGTGCCAATGTTTTGATGAAGCTGATGATATTTACTGATGGACCTGGCTTCAAAACAAGATAAACAGACTTGGTTTAGTTGTAGTGAACAAATTAAGTGGGGGGGGGAAGTGGTTGAAAATAGTCTAGGGAAGGACACCGTTTGATTATGTACCTTTTTGCGAGTGTTCTACTCGATTGAATAACAAATAATAGAACTTGTCTCTGGATGTTATGGTTTGTTTGGTGGAGATTTGCTTGGTGGAGATTTGCTTGGTGGAGATTTACTTGGTGGAAGTTTTCTTAGTGGAGGTTTCTTTGTTAAGGCAAGTTTTCTTCGTTGGGATGTTCAAGCCGCAAGCAAATTGTTTTTATTTTCTTAGGAAGTATTTTTGTTTGTCTGCAATCTAATCAGTGGAAAAATACTCACCCACACACACACACACACACACACTTGTACTGATAAGCAAAGGGATCACCTCAGTTGGGAGGGAGGGGTTTGGGATAATGGACGTTTTAGATATTAATAATGGACTGGTGGTTAGACTTCCCTCGAGAAGTTTAGTGGCGATGCTAGTTATAACTCCACCACCAGATAAGGTTCGTACTATAAACAGAGGGCTCAAGAAAGGTGCCAAAAGGACAGGACAAGAGAACTAAAAATGAATACAAAAAAAGTGGAACAGGAAATCTTTTTCTTATCCAAAAGGGAAAATGCCACTTTACAATGGTATATATATATATAAGCATACAAACAAAACTCCCTCTGCGTGGTGGTGTTTTCTTTTGTGCCACTGGGGCTTTATTGGTAGGATTGTCAAGAATGTAGTCAGCAGTGTTTATTTTTATTTTTATTTTTATTTTATTATTATTTTTTTTTTATTCCTATTTTTTTTTGCCGGAATATATCGCATTATTTTTTGGGGAGAGATAGGTTTGACTTATGGGTGGTTTTTGCAATCTCCTGTGGAACCAATATACACAGAACATTTGCCCAGAGACACGGTGGATAAGACAAGGTGCTGGGCCATACTCGCTGATGGATATATAGGAGGAATAACTTTGGCCAGGAAAATGGTATTCACCAATTAGCCGGTACACTCTCTACGATAAGAAAAACTGCACGACCCAGCACAAAGAATGTGTGTATCCACACGAGATCCTCGTTACAATACGACAGAAACAAACAATTGTCCAAGCAAAGATGCCGTGTATGGACTATACAAGGAGAACCTGGTTCATGTCAAAATTTCAAACCACGATGCTTTCCAAAAAAAAAAATGGATAGGAAAACGTGGTGTCTAGACCCACCTGGCCCCCTCCCCCATCTGGTTTCTGTTTCATTTTCATTTGGGAGGGGAAGAGCTTCCATGGGTAGTCTTTGACCCTCCCACTGGGTTGCTGGAGAGGCTTTTAGCGCTGGAAATCGTGGCCAGTTGACACATTCCGTGACCCACATAGCCGCGAATTCCAGAGTGTGTCGATAAGAGAGGATGGGCTAGGTGAAACTTGTTTGGGGGGTATTTCGCAGCCCATGTGTGTGCACGGAGTTTTTCGCATTTTGTTTCCACCACACGTGACCATGAGGGGGTTTTTTCCTCATTGGATTGGGTTGGATTGGAGGGGTAGCTATTGTTGCTGGACCGCTTTGTTTCTCCATCTTTCACTGTTAAAGCACTAGGACTTTTCCTTCTCTTCTTTGTTCTACTGGGGTTGTGTACAATAGCACCAAACCAGTTTATTTACACTGGCTGTGAAAAATGGATGCTGAGCGTACGACGCAAAAAAAGACAAAGAAAAAAATAAAACGTGTGCGCGTTGTGGTTTGGAGTAAATGCTGGTCCAGCTCCAGTAAATACCATCACCAGTCAATACAGGTGTGGTATACCACGAGAAATCGGGCCCTTGCTAGCACCAGCATCGTAGAGTGGGCGTGGCTGTTTCGCGTGGCAGTTGTTGGGTCGCAAAGATGTTGCATTCTAGCTATATAGTAATAGTTCTTGCGGTGGTGGTTTCGTTCCTCGGTGCCATGGACCAATTTCACCGTAAACCTCGCCAGCTTGTCAATGCCACCGATCATGAGTATATTGACGATGTAAATTTCCACACCTTTCTCAAACTTGTTAATGCCACCCATCATGAGTATACTGACGATAGAAACTTCCAGATCTTTCTCAAGCACGCCAATACCACCACCACCACAATTGCCAGCAACGATACCCCGTCCCAGCTAGTAATCATTGATAAGCCCGTGGCCCATCTCCCTCGCGAAAATGCCACTTTCTTAATGTTGTGTCGCAATTCCGAAGTGTACGAGGTTTTGCAAACCCTCCAGAATATCCAGGACCGGTTTAACGACGCGTTTGATTACGATTATACCTTTCTTAATGACGTACCTTTCTCAAACGAATTCATCTATTTGGTGGGATCGTATATCCCTCGAGGACGGATAAACTTTGGCTCTGTTCCCACGTCCCAGTGGTCGTACCCGGACTTTATCAATGTCACCCGAGCCAAAGAACTCCGGGAGAACTATGCTGATGTTCCTTATGGGAAGTCGGCAAGTTATCGGCACATGTGTAGATTTTACTCGGGGTTTTTCTATCGCCACCCTCTAGTCAAACAGTACCAGTACTATTGGCGGATTGAGCCGGGAATTAAATTGTATTGTGATGTAAAGTATGATGTGTTTAGGTATATGCGTGAACATGGTAAGCGGTTTTCGTTTGTGCTTTCCTTGTTTGAGTACTCGGAAACTATACCTACGTTATGGCAGAGTGTTTTAGAGTATGTGCTGAGTGGAAGCTACACCGCCACCACGGATCTGATGCCGTTATTGCTCAACCACCACCAGTGGTACAATCTTTGTCACTTTTGGTCAAATTTCGAGATTGCCAATTTGGACATGTTTAACGAGGAGTACGATAGGTTTTTCAGGTTCTTGGATAGAAAAGGTGGGTTTTACTATGAACGGTGGGGCGATGCGCCCATCCATTCGATTGCGGTTGGGTTATTCCTAAATCGGAGTGAAATACACGGGTTTACCGATATAGGGTACTGGCATAATCCGTATTTGCAGTGTCCTCAAGATTCAGGCACGTATATCAGGAACAGGTGCGTGTGTGATCCCGATGAGGATTTCACTGGGCACGAATTGAGTTGCAATCGGCATATATGGCTGGTGTTGGCCGATATATAAGAGGAAGGGTGTAAACGAGAGGGTGTAAACGAGAGGGTGTAAACATCCAACAGTAAGATATCTTTCAACATGCCATCTTTAGAGCCATGCGTCAAATGGACATATTTACCAGCATTATCCCGACATCTTCCCATTACGAGAACTTTAACTGTACCTAAAAAGGTTATTTTTCACCCATATCACCATTTGGTGCCACTAAACACGTTTATCATATGGGATGTTTCCTACAAAAGGAAAGATGCTTGAGTTTGCTTGCTACACAAATGTGGTACCACCAAGCCCAGACCAGGAATCCATTATCTTTATGTGTTACTCTACATATATCTACAACCCCTCTGTATAACGTTTCTTTTCATAAATCAGCCACAACACAACAACAACCACTTTCCGTACTGTTCAGGGCCTTCCATCCCTGTTCTCGCCAAGAGTGTTGATTTTGAAGATTGAAAAAAAAAATCACACACATGATCCCAAGGTTATGAGACTGAAGGAGGTTATACCTGGTGACAATAGCGAGTGGGCTCACGATTCTCGTATTCTTTTATTGTAACGACTTGTATTTTGCCTCCTGGAGGTGTTTCTTTATTGTTGATATTTGTCATTCACTCAGTATATTAACTACATAATATACCCACCACATAATATACCCACCACATAATATACACATCACCCAATCATGTCCTTCAAGACACTCACTACATTACGACGTTTCTCCCGCCGGCGACACAAGCTTTACATCTTGCTCCTGATGCTTCTGGTGAGTGCATTCTTTCTTTTCTACAGCACTGCTGAACACTCAACCCAACCCCACCCCGCAGTCGAGGAACCTCATCAGTTCAGCTGGTCGGCACTAAAACACCTCATTAGCTTTAACAAACCCGTCCGATTCGCCGACAGCGATGCAGGAAAGATAATCAACCAAGATCAAACATCCACCGGCTCTGACAATGCCAAACAAATCTCCCAGGATCCCCACCAGCAAAGTCTCCTTGAGTCCAAAATACGAATGATCAAGTCTAGCCAGGACGAGTATAACAAGCTCCATCCCTCCGAACCCGAGAGAGTCAAGTTGGGGTATAAGTTTTTCAACCAGATATTTGAAGTTTTCTTCAAGGGAAGACCCCAGGTGGTGGCACTAAACAAGTATGCTTCAGAAGACCGTATTTACCATGCCAGATACGACAGTAGACAACAACAAGACCCGATATTCAGCGAAGAGTACTTATCGCAGTTTCTTCAGCTAACTCCAGAAGACTTGAAGAATATGAAAGATGCTCATAAGTATGTGGTGGATAACCTCCCCAACCAGCCACCGCCAGGGTTGTATGAAGGTGATGGTATTGTTTATGTTGGTGGTGGCAATTACAACTGGCTAACATTGTTATCAATCAAGTCGTTGCGTTCCATTGGCTGTGAGTTGCCCATTGAAGTGTTTATTCCCAAAGCCGACGAATTCGAATTAGATTTCTGTGGCAAGCTGTTGCCGTCGTTGCGTGCCAGATGTATATATATGCCCAATCAGTTAATGAACCCAATCCCTGATGGGAACAACAATTTTGCCTCCAAGTTCCAAATTAAAGGCTACCAGTATAAGGCATTGGCGGTTGTTTTATCGAGTTTCGAGAATGTATTGCTATTGGATAGCGATAATATCCCCGTGCATGTTCCGGATCATCTCTTTACGCTGAAACCATTTACTTCGCACAGGTTGATTGTTTGGCCTGATTTCTGGAGACGAGCCACGTCACCACATTACTATGATATTGCCGGTGTGGATATTAGCACCACCAAATTCTTACCGAAATACAACGAAATCGACGGCAGGTACGAAGAGTCGCAGATGGAGATTACCGGGGACTATTTGCGCCAGGTTCCATTGCATCTGCGTCAAGGAAGTCTCCCTGACCCGTCATCTGAATCCGGGCAGTTGATGATTTCCAAAAAGACCCACTTTAAGGCCCTTCTGTTGGCATTGTACTATAATCTCTATGGTCCCACGCATTTCTATCCTTTGTTTTCGCAAGGGTCTGATGGTGAAGGCGACAAGGAGACGTTTTTGGCGGCGTCAGTGGCTACCGGGAACAAGTTTTACCAGGTTTCTCGATTCCTTAATGCCTTGGGCCATTTCCGTAACGGGGAGTTTGAAGGGTGTGGAATGGGCCAGTATGATCCTATCCAGGACTATGCTGTTGGCAGGTTACACCGTGAGTTGCAGCAGTTGCAAAATTCACCAGAAGTTGGCGAAGAAGAGGTCCAGGAATTCATAGCCAAGCACCCCCTACTCAACTCTGGTCCGCGGATGTTATTTGTGCATGCCAACTTCCCCAAATTGAATCCGTGGTTATTGAAGACGCAGAGAAAGATTTTCAGATCCAATGGGGAGAGAATGAGGCTTTACGGCACCGGGATGAAACGTATAACTGGATACGACTTTGAATGGGTGCAATGGAACAATATGAGACAGCTCTTGTGCGTTTACAATTACAATCTAGAGGCATTCAAAGATATAGATAAAGAGGAGTTGTGTCGGGAAATAAGCCAGCAACTCAACTTTTTGAAGGAAACCATAAAGGATTTGGAAAAGTAATCTACCCAGGCGTGTTTATTGATGTGTATATTGATGTGTATATACATTGGATTATATGCCTTCTATTCTTATATACAGGCGGGTGCAATCAACAGCATTTGGTGGGAGAGAGAGAAAAAAAAACAAAAAACAAAAAAACGAAAAAAAAACATCAACAAAAAGTTGAAACTGTGTCCAGACATAGTAAGGGTTTTAACTGAACGAGGTGGAAAGCGAGTGAACATGTCTATACAGTTTCTATTTCTTATATCAAGGCAGGGCAAGACCCGGTTGGCCAAATGGTACCAGACGATTTCGCAAAAAGAAAAACTTAAGATCACGCGAGAGTTGAGTACGCTTATATTGGCACGTCGAGCCAAGATGTGTAATGTGTTAGAGTACCGGGATTTAAAAATAGTGTATCGTCGGTATGCTTCGCTTTTTTTTATTGTAGGCATAAACTCTCTGGATAACGAATTGTTGGCGCTAGAGACCATCCACCGGTTTGTGGAGCAGATGGATAAGTATTATGGCAACGTTTGTGAGTTGGATATCATATTTGGGTTTGAGAGGGCGTATCATATTTTGGACGAGTTACTATTGGATGGGTATGTGCAAGAGTCGTCGAAGCGGGAGATACTCAAGCGGGTAAACCAGCAGGATGAGATGGAGAATATGGATGAGTTTGAGAATATTCTTGCTTGAGAGTGTCTGTGGGTACGTTAGACGTGTATGATTGTTTAGTAATGTATGTGAATATTTGTTCCGGTGGAGTAATTGGGGGGATGTCCCGAGATAGGAGTTGCATAGAGCAAGACACGTGAAATGGGGGTCGTCTCAATGACCAAGTGATGGGAACTGCCAGCTTCTTTGTTTTTTGTATATAAAGACACATTATTCGGAAACAAGACCGAGTATAAGTCACACATTTCCCAGGTAGCTGGAGATTCAGTTGGTTCTTGCCTATACAACAAGTTGCCAATGAGGAACTAAAACAGATCGACAACGAGGCTGTAACAGCGCTGCAAAACCCAACCACCTGCAGGTAAAATACTACGCCAGCTCGACCTCCAAGATACGAAGTTGATAGGCGATAACATGGCTTATGCCAGTGCCGACGATTGCACTGGACAAAGAGTGGCGGGGCACAAAGATCATCTCTCTGGCGAACCAACCGCCAGCAGACATGCGTAAAACCGATAAGAACCTACAAAAGAAAAAAATCACCAACAGTTAACCATCGCCAGGGTCACGCAGCAAAATGACGTAATTGGGTGTTACTGATTACAACCAGCACCGACCAGGTCTGAGCTTAAAGATTGTTACCAAGAACAATGGGCAACTCGCCAGTAAGTCTAAAAGGGAAAAATCCGAGAAAAAGGGCAGGTTAGAGGTACGAACTGCTGTTTGTGGAGGGGGAAGTGGCTGCACAGTGGGGATTATTTCGCGGAAACTGCATATTGATACACCCATCTGGCCCACACTCCCCTTTTTTTGTATTTTGTTTATTTATTTTAGTTGACGACGTGGCGTGCGCGATACCTGGTTTGGCTATTTCTGAAAAGTAGCGTCATTTTACAAGAAAACAAAGCACAAGAAAAGGTGGAGTAAACCCCCCTCTCCCCAAGGAGGAGGTTTCCTTGTTTGTGTGGAACATTTCCCATTGTGTATTCTCACCATCTTTTTTTTTCTCACTGGCGAGATAAAACAAAAAATACACCCCAGAAAATACAGATACAACAATGGAGAAAAAAAAAGGGGGTGAAGACTACTCTTGTAACTATGACGTAATGACGTAGTTACTTGGCTACACAGAAAACTGTCACGGGTAGATCTTGTATCTCCATCAACTCCACTGCACGATGGTGCCTTACGAGGAGATTCCCATTATAGGACCATCCAGAAAACCTGCCTGAAGCTAAGCTTTTTTTAAAAAAGTGCTTGTCCCACCAGTTTGTCGGAGAGTCGTTGAATACAGTGAGAGGACGCTATGCTCGGTGAGAATAGTTCTCGGAACTTACTCACCCAACGATATTTTTTATTTATTTGGGGGAGGGGTGGAGAAGAAGAAGAGAGTGGGCATTTTGTTTTTCTTTTGTTCTCCCCGTCGGTGGTTGGTGGTTGGATGGTGTTGTATACAGCCGGGGAATTTCACCGCATAACCACGTATGTGCCGATTCTTAAAGCTGCGGTGTTTTTTCACATCCAGCCAGTTGTAAAGTGTTTTTCCACCACTATGGACGAGGTTTACACCTATAGACACTGCCACTCTCTATAACCACAGTCGCCAGGTGTGACTACCTGTGGGAGACAAAGAACAAAAAACAAAAAACAAAAAACAAAAAACAAAAAACAAAAAACAAAAAAAGAAAATACCTCAAGGAGGGTGAATTGGCAATCAAACTGGTCCGTTCAGTAGGTGCTATTTTCTCTGGGTTTTTCGTTCTTTCTTCACCTTCAGCATACGAGAAAAACGCACACCAAACAACCTTTTTAGAATACGGTGAACATCAATCTCAAACCTTAATAGCGGTCAGTTTGTTCTTTTCCAGCGCGTTTCACCCACACGGCAGTTCCAGCATTCCGCCATCTACTGAAACAGGTGGGATTTGTTTGGTATAGAAAAGGCAGCAGTCAAGAGTCTACTGCCGCGAATTCGCAAGCACATGATCAAGCATTCTCCACACCAGTCCGTCTATTATCACCCGGTTTTCTTGCACCTGGGCTAGTGTGTACTGAGGCAATGCGAGGAATGCCAAATGGGCAAGTTTTAGAGGCAGAGAGAGATTTTTCTTTTTGGAATTACGAAGTGGGAAAAAAAAATAAAAAGAATGAAAAAAAAAAAAGAAAATTGGCCAACAGACCAAACAGACCAAACACTTCCTGCTACATGGTTACATCCCCTAGCACACACCAACACATATCCATCCACAGCGGATTTCCCACTTGGCCACTTTCACCACCATTCTTGTCGTCTTTGTAAAGAAAAATTTTTTTTTTTGTTTTGTACACATCCTGGCGCTGATTGTCGAAGCAAGGAATGCACCAGATGCTAAAAAAGAAAAAGCACACCACTGACAAAACAAACAAAAATAAACCAAAAAAAGAAAAATCCCTCAGACCTGTATTTACTACTCTGTGCTTATATTTACCACGCACTGGCAATGGTGTGGTGGTGGTGCAGGACACTTTACTCCATTTCGGTATGTGTAAAAAAAATTTTAGTTTTTCTACCGACACTCAGCTCGTCCCCAATTAGGTGATGGCGAGAATTAAATCCCTCAAAATTTTAGCCAGGTAGACCTGCAACCCGTAAAACAAAGCAACCTGTAAAAACAAAAAAAAGACGCATCCACTAGTCACCACAAAGTTGGGAAAGCAAAAAGGAAAACAAAGAATTTCTCTGTCCCACTCACAATAAACCGGGAGTTCAGGTCCCACTTTCGAGTCCAACCTGCAATTTCCTATTCTGTCGACAATGGTTTATGGTCCATTCCTGCTAAATTAACCAACCTTTAAGTTTCAACTACAATAAATAACTTGCACTTTTTTTATTTATTTATTATTAATTTAGTGACTGTATTTTAGACTCCCACCTATTAGGGTTTTTTTTTTTGCTTTGCTTTGCTTTGCTTTGCGAGAGTACATTCTCTCGAGGCACAATTTTTTTTTATACATATTTTTTTTTATTTTCTTTATTTTTTTTTCTTTGCGGGAGGTGCTTTGGGACTTTGGGGGATTTTCCCTTTGGGTGAAATATAAATGCAATATCAAACCGCTTTGCAAATTTATTCCAAAAATTTTTCTTCTCTGTTTTCCACAGAATCACCCAATCTAACTATTTTTTAACTGACGCATCTATAACTGAACGAAGAAAGGTTGGAAACTTCTTTGCAAGTAGCTTACTAAGAAGGCTTCGAGAAAAGACAAGAGCACAACTATCCCCTCCTACCCATACCCAGCAAGAATTATTGCGCGTATAAGTCACTGCGAAATTTTTTTTTTTGGTGCAAAAAAAAATAATACACGATTGGTTTTGGCTAGCTCTTGAGCAAGAGAGACAACTTGCCTATTAACCAATAACTCCACTGGATAACACGTCGACACACGTTCTGCTTTTGACCCGTGTGTGTGTGTGTGTGTGCGTGTGCGATTTTCAATATTTGTCGTTAGTTACGAGCTCTTTTTCCTGGCTTGACTTGAGTGTTTAATTTTGCATTCAAATTTTTTTTGGTTTAACTATTACCCTTTTGTTGCTACAATACTAGTAAACAATTAAAGGGACAGTATAACAGGAGCTGATTGTTACAACCACAAATCTCATTGCACTTATACAGCCAGTATCAATTGACCACTAGCGTATTTGACCGGCATTTTACCAACAACTTAACCACCTGTTTTATTGTCGAGAATGTCGATATTGGGAAGTAGTAAGAAGGGAAGCTCAAGACGGTCCTCGCTGGCTTCGTCGTCGTCAATCTCGTCGTCGAAAAGTAAAGACTCGTTTGCTAATTTTGACGAGAAGAAGGATTACGTGAGGAGATGTTCACTAAAGAAGAACAAATCCAAACCGGTTCCCGTTACGTTTTGTCTCGGGAAGTAACAATTGCAAAAAACCGCAGAGAAGAAAAACCGCAAAAACAAAAAAAATGGCAAAAAAAATGGCAAAAAAACTACCAAAATACAAATATGGGAATTTAACGGGGACAAGGGTTTATTTACTTCTACAACTCGATTGTTTACACACCACTTCCATGCCAGGCATATCACGATTTTATTTATTCATTCATTTTTTAATTCTTCTTGTTAATTATTTATTACTGTTAGTTTTTTTTATCACCATTAGGAGTTTGTGTATTTCGACAACGTTTTTTGTTTTGTTAGGTTCTAGTTTTTTTTTTAATATGGTTCACATAAACCTGTTATTGCCGGGTGGGAAAGGGCTGGTGTTGATTATGGAAATGGAGGAAATGGCGTTGTACATGCAACGGCAATAAAAGTTAAATATACGTATACAGCGAGTATAGTGGTTGTTTTAAATGGAGACAGGGACGTTATCTTGACGGTTTCTAGGGCTTTGATGCTGGCATCATCATTTTATGACCGATATATGAATATACAATATAAATGCGTAGGGCATTTGTGCTGGAGAGGAATTCGGGAAAGACGTAGATAGATTGCAGGTGGGCGCTAGATATGGGCACGCCCAAGAAGCTCACAATGTCTCGAGAGAGAGAGAGAGAGAGGTGCAGTTGGGTTGGGGCCCCCACTTCTCATCAGGTATTCAGATTTGTACGAAAGCTCGTAGAGTCGGGATTTCATAGAGGAAAGAGGAAATCGTAACTGAACATAGCATTTCATGTATCAATCTACCGGGCTAGAGAGTACGACCACACTAGGGAGGAGCCTCCATAAAAGCAGAGGACCACCGGCGTGAGCGCTCAATGCAAATTTCCCGGACTAATTAGCAAAGAGCAAGAAGAAGAAGAAGAAGAGAAGGGTTCAACAGTGAAATTTTTTTTTTCCATTTGCTCTATACACACACTTCTGTGATGGGGTCGGCAACATATGGTAGCACTCACTCCACTGTGAGTTCCGCCAAGTGCTTATATCTAACTTGGCGCAAACTGTCCCAATTAGGAAATTCCACCTATACCCGTTCCCCTATCTTTAGGGTCTTTTCCTCCTATATACACTATTATATAAATGAGTCACATACCGTCTTCCAAGTATAACCCCCCCCCCCCACCAGTACCTCTGGAGCACAATTTCACACAAACACTCCTCCCCAGCAAAACATGTCCGTCACATTAAGACCAATTGAACTCAAAGACAAGGAAGGGTGGCTCGAGCTATGGACTGGCCCCAACGGGTATATCGATTTCTACCATGGCCAGGATAGAATAACCCCCGAGATTTCCGAAACCACGTTTGCCCGTTTCCTCGATCCCCAGGAGCCAGTCTATAGCGTGGTGGCAGTCGACGACTCCACGGGAAAACTTGTCGGCTTTGGCAATTATTTAACCCATAGAAATACCTGGACAATAGAAGATGCGCTTTATATGAATGACTTGTTTGTGTCCGCCAACAACCGCTTACACGGAGTCGGCCGCAAGATTATCGAGTACATCTACTCCGAGGCGGATAGATTGCAGTGCAAAAAATGCTACTGGTCGACCCAGTTTGAAAACCACCGGGCCCAGTTATTGTACACAAAAGTTGGGGTAAAGTCAGGATTTCTCCTTTACAAAAGACCCGATTAGACTTACTAGAGATGTATAGTGTCTCAATTTTTATTTTTTGATTATGTATGCACTTTGTCTTACATGTATACCCGTAATATGCTTGGAAAACCTGTTCATGGGTGAACTGCCCTTCTGATTGTAGACACTAGCACTAGTACAACCACAACATGGAATCAATGCAAATAATATCCCACCCATGTCATCTGACAACTTCCCAGACCAACAATGGAAACCTATCCAAACTCATGAACGGGGGGCTTGGGTGGATATTATTTTTTTTTTCCTTTCTTCTCTCACAAGTCATCCTTTTATATGCACCAGAGATGACGTTGTTTGAAGAACCCCCTCCCATCTCTCTCACAGTATCCACATTTTAAAGCATTGAAGCATTCTTTGACTGCGTCTATGGCACATGCCCATGTAGTCAGAACCAAACTGGACATCATAGCTTGTCCTAAGCAAGTATTGTGCCAGTGTCTCCGGCTGAAAAGAAATAAAAACCATCCAGAAAACAATGCCCTCACGATAAACAATCACCAAAAGAAATAACACGAGACCTCTTCATCCCCTACGTCAGCACTCATGGTGAGATAATCCGAAAGTACCCCCAAAAATATCTTGTTTCTTTCCCAACACCTGGGATAATATAATCATGATGTGATTATTCTGCGTGGATGCCCCTCTATTGTTGGCGGAGCTTTAGTACCACGCCACGTCTATCTCTCTCTCTATATAAACATGACCCTTCTCCTAAAAAAAATCGTAGTCCCACCTGTAGTCTATTCCAATACTATCAACTCTTTATAGAAAATTATCTATGACTCTGTTAATGGAACGTTGTAAGCTTTTGTAAATCATGCGCGCAATAGAATATCACGGGAGACACAATATCAAGTATGTCAATGACAGAAAAGAGCCCCAGGTGGTTAGACCCCACGATGTGAAAATTAGAGTAAAGTACGTGGGGATATGCGGATCGGAGCTCCACGAGTACCAGGACGGACCGTGTTTTTTTAAGGATGGGGTTCACGAAATCACCAACAAGCCAAAACTAGGCCAAGTTATGGGCCGCGAGGTCCTGGGAGAGATTGTTGCCATGGGACCAGCAGTCTCAGGATTAAAGGTTGGCCAGCGGGTTGTTCTCCAAGCTCATGGGTCGTGCAAGGACCGCGAAATACTCGGGGTAGACTGTAAAGAGCATAGCCAGTGTGACGCTTGTGCCGAGGAGCTAGATAACTGTTGTGAGCACTCTGGTCTCTATGGATTGGGGTTTGACGATGGCGGTATGGCCGAGTACATTGTCGTTGGTGACACCCACGCCGTGCCATACCCCCAGGATGCCATCTCTGATAGTGTAGCAGCCCTAATTGAGCCACTAGCCATTAGCTGGCACGGCGTGGGCAACTCTCGTTTAACCGACCGCGACGTCACTCCCGAGCTTTCGGCTTTGGTCATTGGCGCCGGTACCATTGGTCTTGCCACCGTGTTGTCACTACGAGCACACAATGTAAAGAATATCGTGGTTAGTGAGCCGGCCCAGGCCAGACGGGACTTGGCAGCAAAGTTTGGTGCCAACGTTATCGACCCGGGTCAGTTCTCCAGCCCCAAGGAGCTAGCCAACGAGTTGAAGAAATTGAGTCGGGAAAAAGGCGGTGGGTTCCTGAGAGTATACGACTGCTCGGGGAGCAAGGAGTCCTTTGAGGCCATGATGAGGTCGTTGAGGTCCGGTGGTGTGGCTACCGAATTGGAAATCTGGCCTGGAGAACAGCGCCGGGTGTACCCTCTGGAATGGTCATTGCACGAGTTTGTCCTTACTGGAAGTAGAGCCTATGTTAGACAGGACTTTGAAGACATAATACTGGCGTTACAACTGGGCGCTATTGACCCCAGGGACGTGGAAATGCTAATTTCTGGCACCAGACAACTCGAGGACGGAGTTGGGGCGTTTGCCGATTTGGTGCATGACAAGGAAACCAATATCAAATTGTTGCTCTGCCCTTAAGGTGTGAGTGGGTGCATGTTTGTCAAGAGTTGGGTGGCTGGTGGTGGTGAAATGACCCAGGGACATTATCCGGCTTATATTGTTTATAAATAGTCCCGTATAGTAATGCACACATCAATATGTATTTCAAAACAACTTCCATGCCGATGGTCTGATGTAGTCCACAACTCAGCTGATTGTTCAAGTACTCAGCTGGGTTTATTCAAGTACTCATGCAAGGAATCGATTTTCACTCGTTTCGATAATCCTACTCGATACTTGGGTTGGTTGGCATTGCAAAGCATAGAAAGCGGTTTTGACGGGAGCCGTTTTCTGCTGGGTGCACGGAGCATAGGTTGGGGGTCCGGGGATGGTTGGGTGAGTTTACGAGAGGGTCCTGCCACTTGGGGTGATTGGATAGAGTTAAACTGGTTCTGCTTGGCCAATAGTGATACTTCGTGGTTCTCTGTCTGGTCAACAAGAATTGGGGCACTGGACGAAGGACTGGGTGCGTCTATACATATTTTCTGTTTATTATTATCGACCGTCACTTCTTTGGTATCTCCCTTTGCCAGTACACCAGTTTGTGTTGAACAGTCCAGGGGTTCCTCTATTGGGAGCAAGGGTTCCTCCGAGAGACTGGCCCCGTCTCCTACTTCACCCAGCTCTCCTCGGCTGATGTTGTACTCATACTGGTCATCATAAGATTCGTCACCGTTGGGTTCTCCAACATCTTGACCCACAGTGCAATCAACAACACCCAAACCACCTTCGTCGTCAAGAACAGCCGCCTGCAGCTGTTCAAGCAACGGCTGAGAAGTATAGAAATCGAGTTCATCCTCAGCACCGGTCCCGCTTACTACCAAATCCTGTTCGCAAATGTTGGCATTGCTAAATTGCGAATCCTGCGTATCGTCACGGTAATCTACTTCAATGAAACCTATCTCGGGAATTTCGTTGCTGTGAGACGAGGCATGGCTGACCCCACTGTATGGTGTACCAGTAGCGGAAACACCATAAGTCGCTGACTCAGTAAGCAATTCGGTGATTTCTTCTTCACTATCTTCCACCACCTCATAGGGTTCATGAGCTGACAAGACTAGTCGTGGCAGAGCATCGACAAATGGGAGATTAGCTGGCCTCAAAGGCTCGGTGTTGGACCGCTGGGCAATATTAGAGCTTTTCTTGTGCGAAGTTTTCCGTCTTGCGAGGGTAACGTTGTTGTTGGTGTTGTTGTATATGGAGATTGTGGTTTTTGATTTTCGTTTAGCATTATGGCCAGAAGGGTCAAATAAAGACGCTTTTTCGAGTTTACGGGTCGCCAGTAGTCGAGAATGGAATATCTCTAGTTTGTTTACCATGTTATACTCGTGTAGAGCACAGGGTGTATTAAAGTCCTTGGATAGAGCTGTTCAAGAGTAGTAATCAGAAACAAAAAAAAATAAAATAAAAATAAAATAAAAAAAATAGAGCGCACACATCAGAGAAAGCGAGCGCTACCACGTAGTTCCCATGTTCACATCATACACTATATATGTGTTACTGTGGAGTCTTTGGTGGCATAGGGACAATCTCCACAAATCCCTTAAAGCCAATCGCTATAAGTAACTTAATTAAAGCGATGTCTTCCCTCCAGTATTGTTACATTTGCCTATAGTATAACCCAGCCTGTGATGGTGGGAGGCAAAAAAAAACAAAAAACAAAAACCAGGTATAAATACGCGTGGGCATTTTTCAACTGATTTCTATTACTCTTCTTTCTCCATGTAGACTTCATTCACCCAACCGTTTCTTGCTAATGGGCAAGTTGCTTCAGATGGTAGTTGGCCTCGATACCAAACGGCTTCTGTACCTCCAAGTCTCTCGAAACAACCTTTTTACTATCTCGTCTATGCCTGTTAGCATGGGACTGGTCCAAAAGTGAAACGAATCGCGCGAATTTCCACGGACAAGCTGATGTCCCTACCGAATCTTAACCCAACACGCTTCTTGAGAACATCCAAGCATCCTAACGTAGTTATCAACCCGACACTGGCTCCCCCTCGCACTCATGGGAATATCTGCCACTAGACTGTATTCAAACGAGGATCTGATTTTGTTTGCTGGATATGGTATTTGGTTTCTCCTCGGAATATGACGATTCAGCTCGAGAGCTGACGCGTTATACCAACAGGAGGTTCTCCAGAGCACAAAAGTAATTGCTATACACCAGGACCGAGATGCCTTGCGTCCGGTCAATTCTAAAATGCATCTTCTGAATGTTCCGGCAGCGGGAACCACCCAAAAACAATCGCCAACTAGAGAAACCAATTATTCGTAAACATTATTGTAGTTTGAGTATTACTTGCAACCACCATATAATGTGAGTGGTTTTTTTTTTTCAGTTTATTGGTTTCGGGTGGTTTTTTTTTTTGCAGGTGGTAAAATAAAACAACAGTTTGTGAGTGTGCTTGGATTAATGCCTTAGTATACACTGGGCGGATGGCGATTGGGATGAACAGGGGTTTCCTTATATAGGGGTGCCTGTCTCTAGAATGTGCTGGAGCGAGTGTCCGATCCTTCTGGGACTCTAGTTTTGTCATCAACTGACCCTCTGCCTCTTGGGGAGAAGTTGGGTACCATCTCCACAATATCCTCAGATAAAAACAGCGTCTACGTTTGTCAGTGCACCACTTGGTGTGTGTATTTACAAAGGGGTATAAGCAGGTTCACAAACAGAAACCAAGGCGTGGGCGGATGAGTTGGTAGAGGGAATATACGTGAGAGATCTTTCATATGAGACCTAGAACATTCTAGGGCATCCGGGACCTTTTCCTTGGAAATGGAATAACGACGGAGAACATTAACCCAAGCAATGGGGGAGGACCAAAATTGAACAATCTACAAGGACTAACCCGATTTCTACACCTTGCTTTGAGGGGTTCCTAGGAGTAAGAACTCCAAGAGGAACCACCAATACTCAAGGATATTTGGGTACACACCAAGCAAGGACCCTAATCTGGGGGTTATTCTTTTTTTTTTTGTTTTTTTGGAGACTCCCTGGGGCTATTTTTCGCAGCCATTTCCACGCCATGGTTGACGCGAATAAACAGGGTTCCAGAGACATGGACTAGGAGGCCCGTTTTGGGTATATCTATAGACCTGTATAATCTCGGGGTTAGGCTGGGTTTGAAGTCTCTCCTTTTTTCCCAGGGTATGTTTGTTTATTGATTGCATTTTAGCCAGAACGTATACTAATGTGTGTGCAACACGTCTGTCCTTTTAGCGAGACGTGCATTTAGGGAATGCGGCACGTGATTTAATTTTTTCGCAACCTTTCATTAACACATAATATACTACTATAAACCACAGTTTTTAACGTATGATTAGGTCTGATACTGACTACATTATGGTACACTTGGAACAAAAACCCTTCTCTTCTGATTCGGCGGTCTTTTTGGCCTGCTGAGCTCTGGCTGACGCTTCATTCTTGGTGGCTGCAGCAGCGGACTTGGCTTCGGTTTTGGTGGCTGCCGCGGTTTCTCCAGCAGTTTCAGCTGCAGTTTCAGCTGCAGTTTCACCAGCAGTCTTTGTTTCTGCCTTCTTTCCCGCTTTATCTGCCCCTGCTCCGGCAGACGTGCCAACAAACCTGGCCGCACTCTTGGCAAACTCAATACCCTGGATTTTGGCCACGTTCAATTCCAACTCCGATGGCTGTCTCGACCCATCGCTCTGAGCAAACGAACCAGCACCATATGGAGAACCCCCGTGGATTTCCTCCATATTGGTTTGCAATGGGAACGCCTTGGCGTAACCCAATGGGATATAAGGCATACCGTGATGGACCAAAAATTCAAGCGTGTTTCTAATCGTTGCTTCCTGGCCACCACCCTGGCCAGCAGTAGTCACATAAAACCCAGCTGGTTTGCCGTGCAATTCCCCCTTAACCCAAATACCCCCCGTGGTGTCGAAAAACGACAATATTTGTACTGGCGCAGACCCGTACCGGGTAGGAATACCAAACATAAATGCGTCATATTCTCGTAACGTGTCCAACGTGGCCACGGGAATATCCTTGGGCTTGGGAGGAGCATTCATCTTGGCCAATACTTCTTCCGATACCGTTTCGGGGACTTGGAAAATGTCCACCTGCGACGCCGCACCAGATTCCTCAGCACCTTCCTTGATGGCACGTGCCAATTGTGTGTTATGTCCGTAAACGGAGTAATGGATAATTGCAATCTTCATCGTATTAGTATGCACACGGTACTACAGGGTCCAAAGAGACAAAAAAAAGAATCGAAAAATGGAAAAATGGAAAATGAAAAAACTGGGTACCGAATATGGAACCAGTCACCAAAGCCTTTACAGAGGGGAGGAGAAGGTATATTTAAAAAAAAGGGCGGGCATGTTGTAGGATGAAGAGGAATTGGGGATTTTAATATCCTGGCAAAAATTTCCCAGCATCGCCATCATTGTTTTTGTTGCATTGGTTTGTGCCAATGGCGTATTCCTTTTCCTTGTCTGTGTGTGTGTGCACAATAAAGCCATTTGTGGTTCCAAAACAGACAACCTTGGGTACACAAAATATTTTCCGCGTGGCAGTTTTACGTAATTAGCGCCATTTGCAAGGTGGGTGCCAAGTTTAGGTGGTTCGGATATTACTAATACAATTGACAATTGCGTCATCTCTGGGAATACGTCCAAGCGTTTAAACTATGATTGCAAAACCTAATATCCGTATACCCAGCCAGAAATAATTCCATCCGAAGTTTCTGATGGAAGTGTCGTCAGAGGCGGACCCTGACCTTGGCAGGGGGGGGGGGAGCAAGATTCTCTCCCTATCCTTAAGTTTATCCATGTTCTGTGCGCTTTCCTAATTGGGAACTGCCCATTCCATATCCCCACCTCATCCCCTAGATTCGCAAATTCCACTGGAAAAAGAGATGACCTGGTCTTGGGAGGGTGTTTGTTTTTTGTTTATGTTTTTGGTCAGTTGATGCACATATCTTCAACTTGGGTTGGTTAGTAAGCCACACCTCCTTGGATAGGTCTCGTATCCATATCCGCCATAAGCCCATGCCACGCCAATTTGGTGTGTTCTTGACGATAAGCTGGGGCTTGTGCTTGTGCTGTATACACGAGAATATTTTTTTACTAACTCATTACTAATTCCCTGCCAAAACTGAAATCGCAGAATTATTTTTTATTTCCCAGTTTGACCTGCTGAATAACCTTAGCAATCCCTTACTAAACCTGTACACGAACAAGCCACGTACAAGGGAACAAAAACAGCCACTACCAGTACAGAAACCCTTATTTTAAACGATTTCCGTAATTGGATACTCTGCCGTGGAATCCGGAAGTTAAAACAAAAACCATGGCGTGTGTTACGCCAGCCTGGATCCAATTTCGCAAAATGGACAAAGGCCCCAAAAATAGTTTCCCTGTGTTAGTCTCTGGTTATATCCTCTCTACCCTCCCCCCTCCTCAAAGACCTATATAAACAATGTAAAAGTCGTAGATAGTTTTTCAAAACCTATTTCATCTCTTTTCTTTTATTCTGCATCTTTATCAATTAAACTAAACACACACACACACAAAATGGCTCCAAAAGTTGCAATCATCATCTACTCAATGTACCACCACATTGCCCAATTGGCCGAGGAGGAAAAGAAGGGGGTCGAGGCCGCTGGTGGACACGCAGACATTTTCCAAGTCCCAGAAACCTTATCGGAAGAGGTGTTGGGCAAATTACACGCTGCCCCCAAACCAGACTACCCGATTGCCACCACTGAGACTTTAACCACATACGACGCATTCTTGTTTGGTATTCCTACCAGATACGGTAACTTCCCTGCCCAAATCAAGGCTTTCTGGGATGCTACTGGTGGGTTGTGGGTCCAGGGTGCTTTGTACGGTAAGCCAGCTGGTATTTTCGTATCTACCGGTACCCAAGGTGGAGGTCAAGAATCGACTGTTTTGAATGCTTTGTCGACGTTGATCCACCACGGTGTTGTCTTTGTTCCATTGGGTTACGCCAAGGCGTTCCCATTGCAAACCAACATGGAGGAAATCCACGGGGGTTCTCCATATGGTGCTGGTACTTTTGCTGGTGCAGATGGGTCGAGACAGCCATCGGAGTTGGAGAAGGAAATCGCCAGAGTCCAAGGTAAGAGTTTCTACGAGACTGTGCAAAAGTTTTAAGCTGCGTGTAGCCTGGATAATGTGTGATTTATAGTTGTGGTTTATAGTTGTGGTTTATAGCATAAATTGAGTTGATAACACAGTTCTAGAAGAGGAAGAGAAATGGTGACCACATGTAGTGAAGGACATAGCAGTGCAGCACTGGCTGCAAAAATCGGTTCATTTTTAAAAAAAAATCAATTGCTGCAAAAAGAAACAACATCTAAACCATAAAATATTGCAATTACTGCAAAAATTTCGTTTATAAATATATCTACACACACTACTCGTCATCGCTCTCATCAAAATTAAACGAAAATGCCCCATTGGATGCCTGCTGCTCCGTCAACTTCTTCCAGGCTTTGCTCTTCCCGGTCTCTCGCTCGTACGCCTTCAATTCAAGCCGTTCCAACTTCTTCAACGCCTCCTCCAACTCCTGTCCTTTGCCATTTTTAACCAACAAATGGGTGAATAGTTCGTACACTGGTATGGGATCAAACCCGCCAATCTCGCCACAGTCCTCGTTACCGTCGTCACGCCAGTTAAACCCATCAAACTTGTCGACATAGTCCGTCAACTTCTCATCAGTAACACTCCCATTCTTCACGAGGTAGTCCAACGCCTGCTTCACCTGGTTTGGTCTAAACCCACTTATTTGGCTATGTCTATTCTTCAAGAAATCCAACGTGGCCCCCAATTTCGACTGCGGAACAAAGTTCTGGGTTATGGCTATAGAGTCGTCCAAGTTTATCACGCTATGCCACCATCCACTGGGCACATACATACACTCGCCAGGGAAGGTAATTCCTATTTGGCACTCGTCGATTTTCGTGGCTGCATCGTTGAAAAACCCCGAAATCACCCATTCGGCTATCCCCACCGGAGACGTGACTTCGCTCTCTTCCTCGTCGGTCCCCACACCAGGAGGAGTTATATGTGGAGGCAACATTACCCATAGTTTCCGTCCGGTGATAGCCACGTTCCATGCAGAAGTATAATTGGGGTCCTTGTGGAATGTGGACCCAGACCTGGCCGACCCCATAATTAACCATGCATGGTCAGGACGGCAGTTAAAGTTGGGAGAATCGTTGAATAACTTGAACAAGTCATCCTTGAATATGGAAGGAGGGTCATATTCCTGCCGAAGAGTCTTCATAGCTATACTGTTACAGTCGAATAAGTAAAGAGGGTTCTCGTCGTGGTTATTGTTCAAGTACTGGCAGTATTTGTTGAGGTCCCATTCCACGGCCTCCTGTCGGAATTTCACATCGGGGAAACGGGCCAACAAACTAGCAAACGTCCATTGAGGCCACCGTGACTGGTCCGGGTTGGTCAATATAAATGGTATATCGTGATAGTCCGAATTGAACTGGGTGAGGGAAAGTTCAGATTCGTTTACACGGAGTATTCTTCCCCAGGGTAATTTCCCCAACTGCCCAAGAAGGGAGTCACGGTGGTATGTTTCTTCTTCGGTGATGATTTTGGCAAATAGTTTGGGGTAGTTGATTTGTGAGCACTGGAATGGCCTATAGAGTAAATCTGAGCAGAGCAAATTGTCTGGCACTACTTGGATATCGGCCGAGTGTTCGTGGGGTATTCCCAACACGGTATTTCTCCACGATCCCAACCATTCACGGTGGTTGAAAGTGGCCATATTGTCAACGTGTATCCGCTTCCAAATCTCCTCGTCATATAGAAACGCGTAGAATATCCGTGAGGTGTGGGATAGGTTCTTTAATGTGATAGGGTCATGAATATAACTGATTATTCTCAGTATTATCTCATCAGGGAACACCGAAAACGCTCCTAACAAGTCATTCCTCTTGGATAAAAGTTTGGGTGTGGAACTTATAAGCGCATTACCACTGGGCCTCACGTTTAGCGGGTGCCTACTGGTGGTTGTGAACACGGAAATGTAGCGAGATTGGCTGGGGTAGGTGTATTCCCGTTTGGGTTTCTTTGCTGGCGGTTCAAGATGGGTTTGAGTTTTGCTCATGGTATTGTGCAGGAGTTCAACGGGGTGGACTGAGAATCCTTTACACCGGGAGAGAGATCTTATAGGGGATCTTATAGGAGATGTAAGAGATATCGTTGGAATCATATCAACTGTATACAGATTTTTTTTTCACTCTGGGCACAGACACGACCTCATCGGCATTTACGAAAAGTGGAGTGATGTCTGCAGGCTCGTGAACTAGTCACGGGTTCACCGGAAGAAGTCAAATCGTGGTCAGAGGAGTGGATTTGACTCTGGTTTACGGAAACTTCGGTGACTTGGATGATGATTTTACAGAGGATGCTTTACCGAGAGAAAACACCAGCAAAGTGCATCAGATTGTGACGAGACAGGAACACCCAGCCGGGAAAAAGACGGGGTTATTGGTCCTAACAGTTGGGGCAGGCACTAATGTGCATAAAGGAACCATAAGGCAAGATATTACACCAAAATCCTGGACTTTAGAAACAAACACCTCAGCAACCACCCTCGTATCTGACTCATCCACCATTGCCACTAGTCATGACCGTCAATTTCCATGACCCTCAATTTCTCCAGGTATTTTCTCCAGAGATAAAGTTTACTATAGCAGAAAATACAAAAAAAAAAAAAACACAAAAAAAAACAATGAGCACAAACCAGCGAATTCCTTCTGGGTAAATCCAGCTCCAGTATATAAATCACCAGACGTCCACCTCGACGAATGTTCAGACATATTATCAACAAACAAAAAGGTACTTCATTAAAGAACGGTGTTCAAACCATAAGAACCATTATGACAGACTCTTCTAGACCTATAGACCCAGAAACCACTACCCAACAGCCAATTCTCTTTGCTCCCAAGACCTACCAGTACACCAAAGGTAGCTTGGGAGAAAGTGACGTTCAACCCGACCCATTTTTGCAATTCCATAATTGGATTCACGAAGCCAAAGCGGCATTACCGGAGGATTCGGAGTTTATGGTGGAAGCATGCAATTTCTCTACTGCCCGGTTACCTTCTGGCAGGGTATCGTCGAGAATAGTGTTGTTGAAGGAGTTGGATAAGTTTGGGTTTATCGTTTATTCCAATTGGAGCACGTCGAAGAAAGCAGCCGATTTCGCGTCCAACAAGTACGCATCGCTAACGTTCTTCTGGCCCCATATCCAGAGACAGGTTCGAGTTGAGGGTATTATGGAACACGTGACAAGAGAAACAAGCGAGAGATACTTTAATACCCGTCCCCGGGGGTCTAAGATTGGCGCCTGGTCTAGTCCCCAGAGTTCGGTGATTCAGTCCCGGGACGATTTAGATCAAATCAACACTAAATACACCCACGAATTTAAAGACTTGAAAGATGAAGAAATTCCCTGTCCTGATTATTGGGGTGGGGTGAGAATCGAGCCTTTGGAAGTGGAATTCTGGCAGGGGGGTATGAGTAGATTGCACGACCGGATCACCTATAGGAGAGAGAAGAAGGAGGATCTTGCTTGGGAAATCGTTAGACTAGCACCATAGATGTGTTTGTAGAGTGTGGGTTTATTTGTTGGCACTAGTGGGGCCGTTTCATAGTGTTTTTAGATTTATAGTGATGTTCATGTGAGGGATGTTCATGTGAGGGATGTTAATATGATGGATGTTAATATGATGGATCTTAATATGATGAATATCCACCATAGACATCCACAGTGATAACCAGTAGGAATACTCTATAGCAAACCTCTCTGGCTAGATTGCTGATATATGTGCATCCTCCTCTACGCATTTTCCAATTAGTATGAATATTCATAGAGCAAATGGAACCTTTTTCCCAGCGGATATAATGGTCTCATTGATATAAACCTGCTCTTTATACTTACCGCAATCCCATCCAGATTTACACTTGAGTATTATATACAATTACCAGGCCATTCTTCGATGTATTGCGAGTCCTTATATGTATGTACAAGAAATGAGATAGTTATAGGCCATTGTTATTGTTGGCAAGAGGAAACAAGAAACCTACTTCTTCTTCTGCACTAACTGGCGAGGATTATACATTAATGGTTCCTCTCTCTTGGGAATCCACTCCTTCTCCTTAAGTTTCCTTTGTTCTAGAGTTTCCCTCTTGCCAGGATATACGATACGCTCATCAACCGGGTCCAAGTCAGTCTGGGGTCTAGGGGCATCAGTAAGAACCCCATTTTCTCTCTTCAAACTCTTCAAAAACCCTCTAATTTCAGCAAAACAGTACATGCACATAAAATGCGACCTCTTTACACGGCCACAGGCTGGACACCGGACGATATTCTGTAAAGGATGGATCTGTTTGTTACCGGGAGCATACAACTTCTTCCTGTGTCTTCCATAGGACATTTTCTTCTTTGGGGCTGCCTTCAAAATGGTTCCGTTATCGATCATAAACGGGACGTCACCTTCATTTGCTTCGATGTGTTCTTTTAATTCCTGCAATCTTCCATCGCTGGGTTGTTCCTGGGGAGATGCCGATCCAATTCTGATCGATATACGAGGGAGAACGCCTAGCAACGCTTCCGGAACCGTAGCTATAGTTCCAAATTTTAGTACGAGCGACATGGGGGGACGGAGAACACCAATAGGAGCCAACAAGAGTTGTCGAATATGTACCGTGGGGTAGGAGTTTTTGTCTATCTGAGTCCCTACCAACCAATATACCCACGAAAATTTTTCACTCAGTTTAAGTTTCCATTCTTTTTTTTTTTTTCTACGTTCTTGCTCTGGCGCTTCACCTAAAATGGAACACGCGCTACCATATGGAACGGAAAAAAGTCGTGTACTGAAGCCACAAATTATTTTTTATTCTCTCCCCATTTATTTTCCACATTTTCTCCCTTTATTTTCCACATTCCCACCTTATTTTTTTTTTTTTCGCATGGTGCGTTAAACTTGCAGATACACGACATTGCTCGAGAAACCAGAAAATGTCGCATGGTTTGTTCCATTTTGGTTGACGACAACAGAAAAAAAAAAAAGCCGCCAATACTCACACACAAATCCGTCCACATTAACCACAACACTAAAGTTCAGTTTTTGTCCAGGTATTCTTATCCTTGATTAGTATACTGATATAAGTGTAAGTGTGTGGTATATCTATATAGGCAGCATATACCCAGTTGATATTATTTGATACCGCTTGCTTTATAATTTTTATTATTATTATTTGGTTTTGCGTACAATCTCCACACCGATCCACACCAGTTTCACAATGTCAGAAACACCAGCTTTAGCGCCACGTAACTACGTCGGGTTCGACACCATCACCACCCAAATTGAAAACCGGTTGTTGAAACGCGGATTCCAGTTCAATATCATGTTGGTTGGAAAGTCCGGGTTAGGTAAGAGTACTTTGGTCAATACATTATTCTCGTCCAGCTTGACTGAATCCAAGGGCAGAAAATCGCCCTCGGAACCGATCGAGAAAACCACCGAGATCCAAGTCACTTCGCACACGTTAACCGAAGGCACTGTTCGGTTGCATGTTAATGTTATCGACACCCCGGGGTTTGGTGACCAGATCAACAATGAGAAATGCTGGGAGCCGTTGGTGAAGTACGTCAAGGAACAGCACTCTCAGTACTTACGGAAGGAGTTGACTGCACAAAGAGAGATCCATTTCCCCGATACCAGAGTCCATTGCATCTTGTACTTCCTTGCTCCTAATGGCCAGAAGTTGAGACAGTTGGATGTGCAGGCGTTAAAGAAGTTATCGGAGATAGCCAATGTCGTTCCGGTGATTGCCAAGTCTGATTCGTTAACCCTTGAAGAGCGTGCCGAGTTCAAGAAACTCTTACAGCGCGAATTTGTCAAGTACAACTTCAATATCTACCCTTACGATAGCGATGACTTGTACGACGATGAAAGACAGTTGAACGAGGATATTAAGTCGTTGATTCCGTTTGCTATTACTGGATCAGAAAGGGAGATCCAAATCAACGGAGAGTTAGTTAGAGGCAGAAAGACCAAATGGGGAGCCATCAACATCGAGGACGTGAGCCAGTGTGAGTTTGTGTTTTTGAGAGACTTCTTGACCAGAACCCACTTGCAGGATTTGATTGAAACTACGGCCATTATCCACTATGAGACGTTTAGATCCAAGCAGTTGATTGCGTTGAAGGAAAACAACACCAACAGACAGCTGTCGGGGCAAGTTCCTACGGGACAAGGGTCTGCTCAGGTTGCCTAGAGTGATGGGAGCTGGTGGGGAGTGGACGAGATGGTTATTTGGTTAGATGAGCATATTGTTCTAGAGAGTTGTTTTGCAAGTTTGCCGTTTATGTTTATACATTGGTTTTCTAGAGTTTGTTTCCTTATATATTGAATGTATGTAGTGTGAGAACAGGCGGATGTTAATGTGGATGTGGTGGTGGTGGTTATGAGTGTAAATGTCGCTCTTCGAGAAATGTCGCTCTTCGAGAAATGTCGTTTTTCCGAAATGTCGCATTAATTGCCTCGCGTTCCACGTGTCGCGCGTCCCAAAATGCCCATCTCGATCATCACCAACACACCACCAACACACCACCAACACACCACCAAAATACTCCACTATGGGCGTCAAAGGCCTCAACCAGCTCATCAAAGAACACTCGCCGCTGTCGTTCAAAGAGTTCCAGCTAAAAAACCTCTTTGGACGCAAAGTCGCCATCGATGCCTCCATGTGTCTCTACCAGTTTCTTATTGCCGTGAGACAGGCCGACGGACAACAACTCACCAATGAAGACGGGGAAACCACTTCCCACTTGTCAGGGTTGTTCTACCGGACCATCCGTATGGTCGAGAACAACATAAAGCCGGTTTATGTGTTTGACGGTAAGCCTCCAGTCCTCAAGGGCGGAGAGTTGGAAAAACGGCTACTTCGAAGAGAAGAAGCCCAGAAACAAATCGACAGCTTGAAGGAAGAAGGTACCGTGGCCGATATGATGAAGTACGAGAAGAGATTGGTTAGGGTTTCAAGAGAACAGAATGATGAAGCTCGTAAGTTGTTGGAGTTAATGGGAATACCTTTTGTTAATGCTCCATGTGAAGCTGAGGCTCAATGTGCTGAGTTGGCCCGTGGTGGGAAAGTATTTGCTGCTGCATCAGAGGATATGGATACTCTCTGCTATGAGCCACCATACTTGTTACGTCATTTAACGTTTGCTGAAGCAAGAAAAATGCCCATTGACCAAATCACCTATTCGGAAGCCATAGCCGGGTTGGACATGACACAGGAACAGTTTATAGACTTGTGTATTTTGTTGGGCTGTGACTACTGTGAGACGATCCGTGGTGTAGGTCCTGTAACGGCATACAAGCTAATTAAGGAGCACGGGACCATTGAGAAGATTGTTGAGTTTATTACCAATAACCCCGAGAAAACCAAATTCAAGGTGCCGGAAAACTGGCCCTATAAGGAAGCCCGGCAGTTATTCTTGCATCCCGAGGTCACCAGTGCTAGTGACGTCACTTTAAAGTGGAAAGAGCCGGATGTTGATGGATTAATTGCTTATATGGTTAAACAGAAGGGGTTTAGCGAGGATAGGATCCGTAGTGGGGCGGAAAAGTTGAAGAAAGGGTTAACGGCCGGGGTTCAAGGGAGATTGGATGGGTTTTTCCAAGTGGTGCCAAAAGCCAATGGCGACAAGAAGAGGAAGACGGAGGCGAAAACGTCAAAGAGTAAGAAGGCAAGGAGGTAAGGCGAGGAGGTAAGGACAAGGAGACAAAAAGGTAATTCATCTACTATAAAACCACCATCAAAGAGGCAATCCACCAACATTAAAACCACCATGTGTATACTATTGTAGATAAATACTTGTAACAAAACCAATGTACAATACACAAACCTCACCAACATCAATCTCTTGGCTTTGGTTTCTTCGAAGCAGCCTCAGCAGCCTTCTCAGCCTCAATCTCATCTACATACTTCTTAATTTCGTCAAATCCCAAGCTCTGGATAGCGTTTCCTGGTCTCAATACCGAAACTTCAATGTTCTTAGCTCCAGTCTGCACAACCTCTAACAACGACTTCACCGTCAACTTTATCGTTTCCTCTTCGGTCAAATCCTCCTTGTAATGCTTTTCCAAGAACTCCTTTACGGTCTTGGATGACCTTCCAATAGCATGGGCCTTCCAGGCGTTGTACACCCCTGAAGGTTCAGTCTGGTACAACTTGGGCACGTTATCGTTGGTGTCAAACCCGGCAATCAAGGTGGCGATCCCAAACGGTCTGACACCTCCGGACTGGGTGTATTTCTGCTGTACACCAGCTACGTACTTGGTCAAGTAGTCTACTGATACTGCATCTTCTAAAGTTAATCTATGCGACTGTGCTTCTACCCTGGCCTTGTCCACCAAGATCCGGGCATCAGCATTTAAACCGGCAAACACTAGAAGAATGTGGTTGTCCACTTTACAGATTTTGGAAGGGGTGATTCTGGGGTCCTGTAACTTCAACGTGGTTCTTCGTTCGCACCCAAGAACAACCGTTTGTTTACCTTTAACACCAACAGCACAAGTTCCTCTTTTGACAGCTTCAGATGCGTATTCCACCTCTATACAGGGTCTGGTTAGTAAGATGAAAGAATATAAACAACATACAACTTTGGGAAATACATACGGAAAACGTGTCCATCAGGACTGGTTATTTAGTTAGTATAATTGATTTTGTGGGAAAGCAGTACCAATTTGTTACATACGAGAAAATCGATAATGCACTGTCGTAGCCACTCATGTTTTGGATTGCTATAGAGTTAGAGCAAAGGTTCTGTTAAGTTGATGGTCAATTGGTTATATGGGTTTGAGTGGTGGATGGCACCAGAAGCTGTAGCAGTTGGTGATTGTCGGTTTTGTCATTTTTTGCCTTCGGGAAGAAAATGTCGCATGAATGTTTTATGGATACGACATTTTGCTGGTGCGACATTTCCCCCCTAGTTAATGCGATGAACATAGTAGAACCAGAAGATGATATCTATGCCTATAGTCACAGTAACACGTACTAACCAGGGTAGTGGTCTTTATGGAGTTAGTTCCGCGGGATTATAGATCTACCGACATTCTACGCCTGGTTGTTTGAGTTCAAACCCCGCTCTAGCACTCTATACTCCATGGCAAAGAAGAAGAACCAGAAAGGAGCTGTTCCCAAGGGCATTCCCCAAAGGGATAACTATGCTCGAGCGTCATATCTATATCAGTTATCCACCCATTATACTTCACACGATAGTAGCGTCTTGGCCCGGGCAATGGGCAAAAACCTCGACTCTGTAACCAAGAAAACCATGCTTAAGATGTCGCCCCATCTAAAACGTACCATGTGCAAGAAATGCCATCTGGTGCTCATACCCGGCTTGACTGTATCTATTTGTATTGAGAATCTTTCTCGACAAAAGACTGCCCATAACGATGTGTTGGTGTATAGGTGTGTGGGCTGCGATTGGACGAGACGGTTTCCAGTTGGCACCGATCGAGAGTATATAGTGTTTGCTGATCGAGAGGGTGTGGCAGTTCTGCGGGATTAGTAGTTGGAAGTAGGAGTTATATGGAGTTGTTGCATAGAGATGGAGTTTTTGAATAGAGATGGAGTTGTTGAATATACTTACATACACTTGCTAAATAAATGCACATACACTTGCTAAATAAATGTACATACACTTGCTAGACTCACATAAACGAAAACACGTCAACTATATCCCCCTACTCCTTTGGTCCAATCATCTTCTCTGGTCTAACCCACTCGTCAAACTCCTCCGAAGTCAACATCTCCAACTCCAAACACGACTCCTTAAGCGTAATTCCCTTTTTATGGGCATTCTTAGCCACCTTAGAAGCATTATCGTACCCAATCTTTGGATTCAACGCCGTAACCAACATTAATGACTCGTTCAACACTTTATTAATCTTCTCTCTATTAGCAACAATACCTTCAACACAATGCAATCTAAACGACCGGCAAGCATCGCCCAACAACCTAATAGAACTCAAAAGGTTGTACGCCATCACTGGCTTAAACACATTCAATTCAAACTGGCCTGAGGCACCCGAGAACGTGATTGTAGTATGGTTACCCATAACCTGTGCACAAACCATGGTCATGGCTTCACATTGAGTAGGATTAACCTTTCCGGGCATAATTGAGGAACCCGGTTCGTTTTCCGGTAACGACAATTCTCCATATCCACACCTGGGACCAGAACCCAAATATCTGATATCCTGAGCGATTTTGAACAACGAAGCTGCAAGTGTGTTTAATGCTCCAGAAGCCTCAACAAACGCATCATGAGCAGCAAGTGCTTCAAACTTGTTAGGGGCCGTCTGGAACGACAACCCAGTAATGGCAGATACTTCTTCAGCCACCTTAACGTCAAATCCTTTTCTGGTGTTCAACCCAGTGCCCACAGCAGTACCACCTTGAGCCAATAACGACAACCGGGGCAACACCTGTTCAATTCTGGCCACACCAAACGTCAATTGCTGGACATAACCAGAGAATTCCTGTCCGAGAGTCAATGGGGTAGCATCTTGTAAGTGGGTTCTCCCGATTTTGATAATGTCGTCAAATTCTTGTGCTTTGGCATCAAAGGCATCACGCAAGTCAGACAACTTGGGAAGCAACTGCTCGACAATTTCAGTGACGGCAGCAATGTGCATCACCGTTGGGAAGGTGTCGTTAGAAGATTGTGACATATTTACGTGGTCATTGGGATGTACTGGTTTCTTAGTACCCATTACACCACCCAAGATTTCAATTGCACGATTGGAAATAACTTCGTTGGCATTCATGTTGGACTGGGTGCCTGAACCGGTTTGGTAGATGACCAAAGGGAAGTTATCATTATGTTTCCCATCAATGACTTCGGTGGCTGCCTGTTTAATGGCTGAAGCCAATTCCGATGAGAGTGCACCCGAAGCTTCGTTAACAGCAGCCGTGGCTTTTTTTAATACCCCAAAGGCACGGATAATGGGAATAGGCATGGTGATGTCGCCGATCTCAAAGTTTCCCAATGATCTCTGGGTCTGAGCGCCCCAGTAGTGATCAGCAGGTACAGCTATTTCTCCAAAGGCATCTGATTCAATACGTTTATTAGAGGACATAATGAGGGGGAGTTGAGAGTTTTTGGAGTTGTGGTATCCGAGAGAAGAGAAAAGAGAAACGGAAGAGAAACACAAAAGATGAAACGAATACAATTGGCGGGGTTTCCTGTCTTTATAACCAATTCATTATCATAGCCAGAGTCAGGGCGATGGAAATTATGCGATGGCTGCAGAACAGTCTTCCGAACTCCCGGAGACACAAGCCCGAAAAAAATTATATGTTAGTGTGTTATACGATGACATGGCTCTCCGGGTCACAATGCTTATTCTGATTTATGGATTGTTATCCAATAACATGTGATGGGTTCTTCTTGGAGAACTATGGGAATGTCTACCATGTATTCTAAGTGAATTTCCGGGATTGGACATAGTACTTGTCAATCTATGACATGGGTTGTATATACATTTTTTTTTTCACCTAAATAAATCAATTTAATTGTGTGTGCTATTTCACCAAACATCAACCCATCAACAAACCTCTCAACAAACCTCTCAACAACCTCTCGACAACTCCACCAACAAACCTCTCAACAACCCCTCAACATTGGACCAACGAAAAAATAGACAGACGAAAAAATACACCACCACACCAGTGTCGAAGTCATAGAAAAACATGCTCCCCCCTCCAAGCAACTATTGTTAAAGGTACCAACCTTCACAATGGGCCAAATAAGAAAAATAAAGACAAACGAAACCTACCAATTGCCCTACAAGAACCGGGATTCTTCTCTTCTCCTCGCTTCTATCCGTCTGGGGGGTTCGACTCTGGCTCCACTCCACCTATACCTGAACCCAATCTCGTGGGCCAAGATCTCACCAAACCCAATCATCATACCATTGATAAATGGTAAGACCAAGTTAATGGCACTCTTTTTTAGTATGTCCCAAATATTAAACGCGCGCTCAATATACTCCTCCTCTGCACTTTCATAGTCTTCGTCGTTGTCGTACTCCTCCTCCTCGGGGATGTTTCTGCTCTCGTCAATTAACTTCTCGGTATTGTAAATATCTGAATCGCTCACTAACTCATCCGACGACAACTGTTCTCTCAATACAGTGAGGTCATTGGTTTCGGTTAATGCGTCCACCCCTTCAGGCACACTGGGTGTGAACAATGCCACTTTTTCCTTGGGATCGATGCGTGTGCTAGCCGACGCCAGCGGTGTCTCAGCAGGTATGGATATGGCTGGTTCACCGGCTTTCACGATACTTGGTTGTGGCGGTTGTGCTGGTGGTACGGCTGCTTTTTGGGACGACATGACGCGATAGCCTATGTTGTGCTGGTGTTGTGCTGGTGTTCTCTTTCCCCGGGGTATACTTGGTGGTTGATTGCCCCATGGAAAAGTCCACCCGTGGGATAATGTCGTCACTCGACATTTTTTGTTTTTGGTCGTGTCTCGCGCGACATTTGGCGTGGGCAGGGTTTGCGACATTTGAACCAACGACATTTTTTGCACCCATTACTATTGGCATAACTACATTCATAAGCACGATATCTATTTGGCCATTACCGAAGGGAGTCACTATTAACCAAATATGCCATCTTGTACATATATATGCTATCAACATAGATACACTTACACACTGGCTATATCTCTAACTAACAAAAAAGTCACATAAAATACACATCCCTCTAATCCACTCTCATTCCTAACGACTTCTTCTCCATCAACCTCTTCTCAGTCAACGCAGTAATCACTGCCGCACCAACACCAGACCCATCCTCAGCAGCAACAATAGTAATAGGATCCTCCTCACTTTCCCATTCAAAAATATCCCTCAACGCTCTAGCTGCTCTCACTTTAAAGTCGGGATACTTATTATACACAGACCCGTCAGCGGCACAATGCCCTTTAGTAATGCCCCTCTTCTTACAAATAGCACCAATCCCACACACCGACAACCTCGCTGAACGCTCCCCAATCAATTCCGCGATTTTCCGAACAACTTTACGCTCAGGGACGCTGGTGCTTATCCCCAAAACGTCCTGGAACAACTCCATCGTATCGGATAAGTTTTCAAACGGATCTTCCTCAATCCTGGCCGGGAATGATGTATCCATAATGTACACCTGGTGCAACTTTGTCAAGTCCTGGCCATGGAAAATGAGCTGTTTATCTTCAGCCAACTCAAGCAACACCAACCTCAAGATTTCTCCCAAGTAGTAGCCCGAGTTCATCTTTTCAAACGACTGCTGTCCTGGTTTTGGCGACTCATTATCGATCTGCACATCGTACTTGGTCCTGGGCAACACCACAAGCTCGTTATCAAATGCTCCATACTCACAGTTGATGGCCATAAGCGAATCAGCTCCAATATCGTCAGGTAACTTGTCCTCCAATTTGGGTATATCCCGAACCACCTCATAATAAGCACCATTGACACCAGTCCCAAAGATCAAACCAGTGATAGTCTCGGGATCAGTATACGAAGACGCAACTAACGTACCCGTAGTATCATTGATCAACGCAACAACGTCGATTGGTAGCGCCAACTTTTCTATAGCCTTCTGTAACATTGGAACCACGTCGTGGCCCTCAACTCCCGGTATGTCCCATCCTTTGGTCCACCGCTGGAGGATGCCTTGGTTGATGGAGTGCTGGGTAGCGGGATAACTGAAGGTGAATCCAAGTGGAAGTTTAGTGGCACCGCAGCCGTCCGGGTAAGTTTCCTCAATGAACTTCCCCAAGCAGTCGGCGATAAAGTCCCACAACTCGTCACTGGTGGCGGTTCTCATGGACGCAGGCAAGGGGTACTTGGACTGGGTGGTGTCGAAATCACGGTTCCCTCCTAACTTCACAAGCACCACCCGTAAATTCGTGCCCCCTAAGTCAATGGCCAAGTAGTCGCCTGTCTCTTTACCGGTGGGGAAGTCCATGACCCACCCGGGGATCATGGGGATGTTTCCACCAGCCTTGGAGAGTCCCTTTTCCAATTCAGTAGCGAAATGGGCCACAATTTCTCGTAATTTGGCCCCGGAGACGGTGAACTCAGTCTCAAGGCGGTTTAGCTCTTGCAAGAGAGCTGGCAGAACGTCGGTGAAGGTGCCTTTTCTATGCTGCGGGGTCTTGGGGCCTAAATGTACCATGGTGGAGGAGAATTGGTTGAATTTTTTCTTCTTCCGGAATTGTTCTTAGCAAAGATACTCACGGTAAAGATACTTGTAGATTGCCTGTGCAGATGGGTGTGCAGATGGGTGTGCAAGTGAACAATCTGGTACTTATATAATTTCGGAATAATTGCCCAGGTGAAAAATATATAAAAAAAGAAAAAAAAAACACAAATTGTGTTGCTGCCAGGCGTATTTCTCCAAGGTTGTGTTTGTGTGCGTTGGGCGGTTCTCGGAAGAACACGAGAGATTTTTCCGACAAAATATGCGAGCTATCTGGTACAAAATTGCGAGGGCAGTGGTACCACGGAAGAATATGTGGGGTGGGGGGGGGAGGATGTCCAATAAGTTGAAATGTGTTGTTCCGTAGAGACCAGTGGATGCGATGGACCTGGATATGGTAAATGTGGCATTGTGGTGTGGAAGTTGGAAGTTGGAAGTTGGGGGGGGGGCGAGTGAATGGGAGACGGGCAAAATGTAACACGAACCGTTTTGGGGTGAAGGGCTGGTCTTTTGTTATGCGGAGAAATTCCAGGTTAAATGTTTTGTGTCGGGTGTGTAGCTACCGAGAGGTGGATATTATGAACCCGGCAGTCTGTGGGATGTACAAGATTCTCTCTAGCCAGTATACTTGGGGTGTCCAACGCACAGGTTAGGGTTGTCGACTTTTGTTTTCAGCATCTCAGGAATGTGTATACTTGAAATATCCTCGGTTATATTGTATTAATCATATTCTTATAAGCTACTCTTCACTAGGCACTCTGCTCAAGCGCATTCTTTCTGCCTACCCCACTCATTCTCGTCCTGCCCACCCCAACCACTACCATATCTCTCTCGTGCTTTCATCAAACTGCTTCATTGTCTCCCCTAACCCTTTCAAATCCTGCTCAACCTGATCTATATACTCATTCATCTCTTCAAATTTCTGCTTCTTATACCTCGCCTGGTTCTTGAGATCCAAGTCGTCTTCGTGAAAGAACTCCTGTATTTTATCTTCCTGCTGCTGGCTTTTCGCCAACCCTTTCCTCCCGGAATCGGCGTCGTGGCTCGGCATTCCCGGCTCAAGTAGACTGTCCGAAGTGGCGATATTTGCAGGACCCAACGGCCGTATCGCACTCAACTGGTACAACTGTTTTTGGTGCTCACTGGTATCCATATCGGCATACCGCTGGGTGGACATCGTCTCTAGTAACTTATTCTGCAGCTGTTTCAACTTGGCGAGTTCGTGATTGAATTTGTCGTTGAAGAACGACCCTTTTACCCGCACCTCGTGCGCCATCTTGCGAACATCGTCAAGGACATCGATTTGGGTCCACAACTGGTCCAGATACGTTACGCTCGGTTTCACGCTGGGTATTTTGTCTATAGTGCGCAAACTTTGATTATCCACAGTGGTATTTAAATAGGCGTCCGTAGTGTTGGTGGTTGTCCGCGACAAACGGCCACCAACACTGTTACGGGCAAACCTGGTATTGTTGTTACCAGCGAGATAGTTTGAGAGATTAGAAGCCGTAGACTCATTGTGAGAATGCAGCCGGGTGGATACTGGTAACCTGCCACCCGACCCATCCGATCTAGTTTGTTCCAACGCTTTGCTCATACTGATAGAGAGGTCATCGCCCCCTTAGGAGTGGTTCCGGTTGGTTGGCTTTGATGAGGGTTTTTTTTTCCCGGAGTTGGTTGGTGGTTCTTTCCATTTGGTTTACAACTACAGCACAATACCATGAACCAAAGTGGTTCAAGGACTCCTGTCATAGATAACCAACACATGCTGGACAACCAACTATCTCCAGATCTGGTGACTACACCACACCAGCATCACCTCTCTGTAGGCACTTCCTCACCAACAGCAAAACCCCCGTGGAAGAAACTATTGTATTTGCAACAACCGTACCCAGACAACTACACAGACACATCATTCTTGTCCCAACTCAAGAGAAATACCACTGTGGCCAAATACTCCTACATAAAACTCGTCGACGACTTCTCCTTGATCGTGTTCTACATTTCCTGCATCCTCCTAGTAATCCTCGTGTTTATTGGCAGCTATGCGCGCCAATGGGACCTCACTGGTGCCACCATCACCAGCAGTGTAATTTCGGTATCTAATTTTGTTAGTATGCCCGATACACCAGTTTCAAGCTACAACATAAATTTCAAGTCGTTTACACTCATTATATTTATGCTTCTACTTTTATCGCCCATTCTTAAATCGTTGACGCGGTCAACGTCGTCCGACTCGATCTGGGCCACGTCGTTCATACTCTGTATTTCCAACACGCTATTTCACGAATACTCCATGAATTCAGCCGATATTTCCCGTAGGGTCACCCCACACCGACCTATAATATCCACCAACATCAGTTTGGCCAATGCAATAGTGCTTGCATCACGGTTATCGTCAACTACAGAGGTGTTTATGTTTATTTTATTTGCTATACAAGTAAATATTCTTCTCCCGTTGTTTGACGCCAATTTGCAACGGTCGAATCATAGAAAACTACACTGGGTCATGTTTGGCGTGGTTACTGGTGTGGTTACCTGTCTTATGTATAAGCTATTGAATGGGAAATTTTTGGTCTACTGGGTCATTGCTTCGTTGGTGCTAGTTTTTGTAATACCGGCGTATTTCCTTTCGTTGCAGAGGTATAAGAATGAACTACAGGGACCATGGGATACCGCCAGACCGGTCTTAAGCCGAGCTGGGTGATCTCCTTTCCTTGGTGTATATGTGTATAGTATGTGGTGTATGTGAATCAATGTCGCATGTCGCATGTCGCATGTCTCCAGCGCAAAAAAAAACAAAAAAAACAAATTCCACACAGTCTTCAACCTCTTGTCAAGGTATAACAACCACCATATCCAATACAAATATCCCTCCCAAACACTATGGCAGGTGATAAGAAGAACCAACTCAAACCCCAGTCGGATGCTGGACCAATATCAACCGGTCAATCACGACCCCCAGCTCCAACAGCCTCGCCAGCAACACCGGCAGCAGCGTCCCAACAACAACAACAACAACAACAACAACAGATGTCGCAAGGAACTGCCAATGGTACTCGCCCACAAACTCAAACTGGCACATCAAACACACAGCCACGGGCAAATCAGCCACGGGCCAACCAGCAGCAATACTCCCAGGCCGATTTGAATAGAATCGTCCTTGACTACCTCAGCAAGAAAGGCTACCACCGCACCGAATCCATGCTCCGATTGGAGAGCACCAATTCCCCGACCCCGGCTCCGGAGACTCCGGTTACCCCGGCAACCACCAACTTGGCGCTGCCAAATGAGGCCAACGGTAAGCGTGAGAAGGAATTGAAAGACAAGCTCACCAAGAATGAACGGGAATTGCGCGAATTGCGCGACAAGCAAACAAAAATCGAACGCGAGTTGAAAGAAGTCAAAGACCGTGAGCTCAGGTTGTCCAAGGAGAAGGAGTTGCGTGATTTGAAGGAGTTGGAGGAAAAGAAGAAACGGGAAAATGACCCCAGCACTTATAGCACGGCATATTCAATGTTGCGCAGATGGGTTGATTCGTCGTTGGATTTGTATAAGCCCGAGTTGTCCCGAGTCTTGTACCCGCTATTCATCCACTGCTTCTTAGAGCTAATTTCCAAGGGCTACAGCACCGAGGCCAAGCAGTTTTTCGACCGGTTTAAAATGGACCATATAATTTTGCATGGGGTTGAGGTGAACAAGTTTGCCGGATTATCTTTACCGGAACATTTAAAGGAAAACGAATTGGCAGTAGCGTTCCGGAACCACAAGTATAGAATATTGGTGTCGAAGACGTCATTGAATTTGTTGTTATATTTTCTTCACGAGAATGAAGCTATTGGTAGCGGGATTTTAATTCGTTTGATTAACCAGTACTTGGATCCGGTGATTTCGATAAACCGACCCGACAAAGTGGACCAGGAAGGAGAGGCCAATCCGGAAGAAGGAATTCCCGAGTATGTCACCGATACTAACGAAGTAGAGAAGTTTAATGAGCAAGGCGTAAAGTTGGGGAAGTTGCCTATAGACCCTGAGGTTTCCAAGGAAATAGAAGCGGAGTTGAAAATCAAGGATGGGAAAATCCCCCCTGTCAATGGAAAGACCTTGACGGAGGAGTTCCAGGATATGGTTAAGGTTGAGCTGGATTCTCCTGCACGTGAATCGCTACCACTACCACCAAAGGACGCCACTGATATCAAAAGAATGATTTTGGAAGTGGAAGACTCACGGTCCAAGATCAAGCTTGGGGCTATTCAAGCCAGTGCGCCATCGGTGTGCATGTACACGTTCCATAATACCAATAACGATATGATGTGTGTAGACTTTAACGAGGACTCTAACATGGTTGCCGCTGGGTTCCAGGACAGCTATGTGAAGTTGTGGAGTTTGGACGGACACCCATTAAGGTCGGTGTTGAAGAAGGACCGCCACAGAACTGAGAACTCGCGTAAATTGATTGGCCATAGCGGACCCGTGTATGGGGTTTCGTTTTCCCCGGACAATAAGTTTTTATTATCGGCCTCGGAAGACAAGACGGTGAGGTTATGGTCGCTTGATACGTACACAGCACTTGTTTCGTATAAGGGCCACAACCAGCCGGTGTGGGACGTGAAGTTTTCTCCTTTGGGTCACTATTTTGCCACAGCATCCCACGACCAAACCGCGAGGTTATGGGCAACAGACCACATTTACCCTCTACGTATCTTTGCCGGTCACATAAATGACGTGGACTGTGTTGAATTCCATCCTAACTCCAACTATGTGTTTACTGGATCCAGTGATAAGACGTGCCGGATGTGGGATGTGCACTCAGGACACTGTGTGCGGATATTTATGGGCCACACGAATCCCGTCAACTGTATCGCTGTGTCGCCTGATGGCAGATGGCTTGCCAGTGCTGGTGAGGACAGTGTAGTTAATCTTTGGGATATTGGTACTGGAAGACGTCTTAAGAGCATGAAGGGCCATGGCCGGTCTTCGATATATAGTCTTGCGTTTTCGCGAGATGGGTCGGTGTTAGTTAGTGGGAGCGCGGACAATAGTGTTCGGGTGTGGGACGTGAAACGGAATACTAATGACGCCGGGCCTGAGCCGGAGGCGTTTTCTTTGCAAGATTCTCGGTCCGATGGCACCGATGGTGGCGCAAGTGGTTCTGGTAGTGGTGGTGGTTCTGGCAGTGGTGGTTCTGGCAGTGGTGGTGGTGCTGGCGTGAAGCCGGTGGAAAAGGTCAACAAGAAGGAGATTATCGCCACCAGTGATCATATGACGGCGTATTTCACCAAAAAGACCCCGGTTTACAAGGTGCACTTCACCAGAAGAAACTTGTGTCTTGCGGGAGGTGCGTTTACAGAGTAGCTTGCAGGGTGGTTTATGGAGTGACTAATGGAGTGACTTATGGGAGGAAGAAATGGAAGAAATGTATGTATAGTTGTTAACCATTGTAGTATAATATTTTGTTCAATAGCGTGGATAAGACATGTTGATGTCAAGTTATTGTTTATTATGTTAGTCAGGATATTAATTGCAAACGCTACAGAAGCACCTTGAACACTCCATAAATAAATGGGTGCAAATCGGCAGTGGCCATTTTTTTCTCGTCGCTACCAAAATTTCCTTCGACAATTCCCGATATTTCTCTTCAAATTGACAGTATCGGCACAGGAATACAAAGGCATCCAAACCACCCCGAAGTCTGCTGCGGATATACCGAACGAGACGTGACCGGGTATAGGTTACATTTCCATCGGCACCCAAAAATAGAAACAAACACTTGTAAGCCCCCCTCATTTTTTTTTTTGGGTGACGATGGAAACGTAACCTCTACCGGTCCACGTCTTGACTTGCGAGTACCGGGCATTCTTCAGGTCTCATCCACCAGGCTAAATGTGCAGCATTGGCGAGAACGTATTGTAAACATGTCTCAATATGAACAATATGAAATTTCAATGCAATAGCAACAACAGAAGCATTCCGCGGTGAAAAGTATCGGCACACAATATTGTTCCACACTCTGCCCCAAATTTTCACCTGAAACAGGAACTTTTACCCGAATTTCATCACCATCAATTGTTCCACCAACAACAGTAAAATATGAAGGCTTACGGTTGTGGTTCAACATATTTTTAAAGAGGTTGGTGTGCTCCATTGTGCTGGGAATTACTTATGAGCCACGATGAGCATCGTGCTATAAATACCCCGCGAATCCGTTGAAGTGATTTTGAAAAAAAAGGGGGATCATTATTTAGTCTTTAGGGGAATTCCATCTTTGTACCAATGAAGTATTCGTCAGTATTTGTAAACTTATCATTCAGTGTTCTTGTAGCTTCGGCCCTTGACTTGGGCGATGTCACTTCTGCTGTTGCTGGTGCAGCTAGCGACATTAAATCTGTGGCTACCGATATAGCCTCGGACGCCAAATCGGTAGCCACTAATGTTGCTTCTCATGTGGAAACTGCTGCCACCAAGGGTGCTTCTGCTGTCAAGTCGGTAGCCACTGATGCTGCTTCTCATGTGGAAACTGCTGCCACCAAGGGTGCTTCTGCTGTCAAGTCGGTAGCCACCGAAGGTGCATCCGACGTCAAGTCCAAGGCCACCAGCTTGGCTTCTGATGTTAAATCTGCCACTTCCGAGATTGCTGCAGAAACGGCATCAGAAACCACCGGAACCACCGGAACCACCGGAACCACTACTAATGGTGCTCCTGTTGCCGGTGTTGCCGGTGTTGCCGCTTTGGCTGGCTTATTATTATTGTAAGCACCAACATTTATGTGATATATTAGTTATGTGTAATGTTAGTTTTTTTTGTTAGTAAATGTATATATTCGTATGCAACGGGACTTGTATGCAAAATGACCAGGACGGGTTCAAAGTGTCCCCGAAAGTGCCCACAACCCAGCCTGGTTGTACTGGCCAAGGTCCCAGCCACAGATGAGTGTTCGGGCACGGTCTTTGGGTATAGACCTGCTGTTAAGACTAAACCAACTGTATCTCTTGGTCGTAGGGCTTTTTTCGCAGCCAAGACAAAAGAGAAGGAACCGAACCCCCCCCCCCATGGCCAAGACTAGTCTATTGAAGACTAGCAACACTCTTTTGGTGCCATTTTGCAAAGAGAAATGCAACCGGGGATCCGTAGATACTGCATCAAACACATCACCGGAATAGAGGAGACGCGTGTTTCTGGGTACACAAGTGTAGCCTGATAATTGTCTGGTGGCCAGCTATGGACGGTTATGTCACATCTGCACAATAGGCGCAGACAAATACATGTAATGGTGACTAACACATCAAGATTGACTTGGTTATGGACGGGAGACTGGGTGCACTGGTGCCGGTGTCCACTCTCCGCAGCCACTTGTATGTGTGGATTCTCCAGCTACACCAGGCACTCTTTAAAGTGAAAAAAGTGCCTGCTTCTTGGAGACCGTACCATTGCCTGTGATTAGAATAGACCCTGGACCTGGACGAGTCTGGACGACGAGTAGGGAGGCTTGCACTTCCCGCGTGTGTGGTTAGCAGAGACGAAAAGGAGAAGGATCACTTGCGAATTGCCTCCTGTACCGCGTCATCCACATGTCGTCCATAATCTAGATAAAGGGATATTAAGGTTTAGACATGGAACGATAAACCTTATCTGGAAATGCACGAATTGATGGCGATTTCGCAGTCTCCGTGTCCCAAACACACACGCACGCACACGCACACACACACACACACACACACGCACACACACACACACACGCACACACACACACACACGCACACGGCATTATAGTTCACGGGGATAAACCAGACAGATGATGCCGTGGGAAAGCCACTACCGGTACGGTTTGGACTCGTCTTGAATGCAGACCCAAGATTGGTATCCAATTGTATGGTGAATGATTCCAGGATGACAGATGCCTAGAAAATGAAGTCAGCATGGCAAACAGTCCAGTCCGGTTGATGTGTAGAGAGGGTTTTAGTGATTCAGAACATGGTCCTCGGCTTTGAAAAGGGAGGTATATATCCGGCCATGCAAGTGCGAAATAGGAGAAGTCCGAGGGTGTCCAGCAACCGGTTTGTGGACCAAACTACTGACGGAAGCTCCTAATGGTAAACAACGAGAAATCTTAATTATGAGACCACGTCCAAACTAGGGATGTTCTACTGCCAAAAGAGTCACTCTAAAAATGAAAAAGAGGGAGATGGAACAACCACTCTTGGTGCAACTGGTGATCTCTAGCATTCTCGATGAATTCCCTCCAGTGAACTCAATGGCTACTCTTCACCTGGATGTTGACGCAAATGTGCCCGTCGCCGGCCGGGATTTGCTGGTTTACCGGGTCCCATTGTCAATGCACATTAGGGGAAGTGGCGATAAGCCACGAGCATTATCGGCACTACCTGGTCTGTCTAATATACAACCCGCAACTTAGACAAAGTACATTGAGGCGGAACTTATTTAGTGTTTGTCTTGTCGACATTCACATCCATACACGACCCACCACACACTTCCTTAAATGCCACCAGTCTTAACACTACTTCTCTGCTGCATTCTTTCGTAAATGGAGTCGTCTCCCCCTCCAGTCCGTTTTTCTCACCCAACAACAACAACAGCATACAGCTGTATATATATTTATTTTATAATTGACAGTGAACTTGCAATACTCGAGGTTATGATCCCGGGGCTCTTCTGCAGGATGGCACTATTTCCAGATTTGCCAAGGACGAGGCATGTATCGCAAACATGCCATACTAGCATGCACATTGGCGCAGCGGAAATCACTTGTGAGCTCATCCACCCACCCCGCAGATACGTCTTTTACATAAGAGCCAGAAAGTTTATGCTTACTACAGACAGGATATGGAAAAAACCACAAATGTGTTTATATATATGTTTTTTTGCAGATACATGCTCCAAAAGCAGCCCCCGAGGCAGTAAATATATCTGAATTGGGAAATCTGCAAATGGGATGACTTTGCCCATTGGAACGAAGTTGCAAAGCCAAACAATAACAAAAAATAATCCCCAGAAAATAAACTAATTGACAATAAACACCCACTGCCTCGAGGTGGGAAAAAGAAAAAAAAAAATAAAACACAACCAGACTTAGTAGTCTCCGCATATGCACCAAGCGTAGTTTTTGTTTTTTACGAGCACCAAATCACCAAACGAAGCGTATAAATAAGCTTGGTGTTCTCCCCCCCAGAATCACCCAAATCCCGTGGTTCTTCTTTTTCATTCGTAGCTTAACTGTAGATATCGAGTTATACGCACAGGCAACTTCAAGTTAACTTATACTTATCGCTAATTGGCTGCTCTCCCATCGCTCCCCACCACTACTCTCGCCGTAATAAAACACTAAATACAATGAAATTTTTCGCTTCCACCGTTATCGCCACTTTGACTTTGGCCAGTTCTGCAATCGCCGCAGTTGCGCCAGCAGATGTCAATTTCCTCACTGCCTTGGTTGGTGACTACCAGCAGAACAGAGTTGAATACATTCAATACATGTTGAGCGCCTCGGAGGTCCCTCCTGACTTGGTTTCTATCGCTACCGGTGTTGTCACTTATACTAACTTGGACTACACCACCTTGTTGGAAAACCCCGACCTTGATTTCAACCTGATTAAGTCGTTTGCCACTGGAATTCCTTGGTTCTCCAGAATTGAACAAAACATTAAGGGTGGTGCTGAAGAAACCACTGCTGAAGCCAGTGGAACCAGCACCGATTCTAAGAGTGCCGCCGCAAGCACTACCAGTGAGGAGAAGTCTGTTGAGAAGACTGCCGAATCGTCTGCCGAGAAGTCTGCCGAATCGTCCGCCGAGAAGTCTGCTGAAAAGTCCAGCACGGCCTCCGGCTCCAGCTCGGAAGTTTCTGGCGATTCTTCTGAAACCACCTCAGAAACTCCAAAGTCGCTTACTGGAATGGTCAATACCACATCTGACGAAGGTGCTGGTAGCCAATTGTACGCACCCGTTGGCGTGGCTCTTGGTGCCATTTGTCTTGCTTTAATCTGATTGCAAAAAAAAAAAAAGTAAGACCAAAAAAATTTTAAAAAATAATATCCACTTAATGCAATAAGCCATAAAAAATAAAAACCAACCAAAAAAAAAAAATAAATATACCCCAGTCTATAAACATTAATTCAGAACGTATATCCAGAAAACTTATGTATATCGCCGTCTTTTTATTTCACCCCCCTTTTTTATTTTCTATATAGGACTATATAATCTTTTAATACCACGAGTGTTGGTCATCTTTCGGTAATAATGTATCCTGGACCTGCCGTGTACCCCTCCCAGACTGGCTGCAAATGTCATGCCTGCGCAGTCATAAACAAGACTAAATACTTCAAATTCCACAATATATTGTCCAAACAGTCCAACGGAATATCGTGGCCAATAGGCACGTCACTGGGATAGATTTCCCTATACATGGCAGTTATGTTGGCGATCAATAGCACCATATTCCTCCCTAGTAGTTTAAGCGCGTACTCGAACTGCTGGTTGATGAGAATATACTTGGCACTCCCGCTGGCACCGCCACTGGCTGCTGGGTTATACAACTTTTCATTACTAGCAGGGTCATAATATAAGGGAAATCTGTACGGCCTGACCGGGGCACCCGCACTAATCTTTAATGGATACTCTTCTGATATGCCGTCTATGATGGTACATCTACTGCCACCCATCTCCATATCATATTTTAGCCGGGTATTGGTAATATACGCCAACAAGTTGATCACCTGCACTATAAACGAGAGGCCAGCATTCACCTGGGCAATCTTAAACTCGTGCCACTGGGCCTGGGTCTCAAAACTGGGCTGGTAATAGCAGTTCTTGACGTCACTAGCATCGTAGTAGCAGATATTTAAAAGCTGTTGCGTGTCCAGCGGAAACTGGAGCCCCATAATCGAGAACTGGATCCCTTCTATATTGTCTATTGGTATTAGTTCATTGATTAGCCCGGACGTGGTCTGCAAGTACGTGAGAAGTTGCGGGTATACCGAAAGCTTTAGGGATTCCAGAGTGTGGCAGAGCTGGGCCTCATACATCTCCATCTGGGCTAATGTAGTGCTCTTCACTGCAGCAAATTGACCGGTGGTTATTTCGTGCAAGTCCTGTATAGTCTGCTTGTTTCTATGTATCCTGGCCAATGTGGTCTCGTTACTGAGTTCAACTCTAGCTATTGCCTCTTCAAGAGATCTACACCGTACCCGCAACCGATCCAATAACAGAGCAAGGTTATTTACGTTACTGGGATCCTGGACTGAGGTGATATGGTTGCATATCTGGCGGTCCAATTTACTCTTTGATATTTGAAGTTCGCGTATCGAGCGAGTAAAGCTAGTTAGACTTCTTACCGTGTCAAATGAGTACGATTTAAGCGGTTCCACCACAGGTTGGGGTGGTGTTGTCGATGTTGGTGGTGGGAATTGGTTTCGGAATACCTCAAGGGGTTTCCGGGGAAGATTAGCTAAAGTATACCATTGATCCCTCAATTTCAACACCAAAGCATTGGGTTTAAACCAGTCTTCGATCTCCACCCCAGAGTCGGTCTCCTGATCAGGATACCCTATATGGACCAACTGGCTGCTGTCTAGCCTCACTCTATAGATGGCCAACAAATGCCACTCGGTGGTGGTGTTGGACTTTTCCATCGCCAATTGTGGCTTGCACCACAATTTGATAACAAGACTACGGAAATCCGGCAACCTGGGCAAAGATATAGCGCTAAAACTTGGGCTGGAAGTGCTGTGTTGTATATCGCTTACATAAACAAGTCGTTCCTGGTGGTTTCTTACTACGTGGATGCTGATAAATGAGTCCAAAAGACGTCTATTATTGACTCCAACTAATTCTTCTGACTGGGTATCTTCATAATCGTCAATCTCGGGTATTGATGTGATTGTAGCTCTTCGTCTCTGGGGACTATGTCTTGGAGAAGTTGTGGTGGGTTTTAGGGGTTTGCTGATGGTTGATTGGTAGGAAAGGTAGAGGTTGTAGAAATGGACCGCTTGTAAATGTCGCACCTTGCCAGCTCTCTGCAGAGGCATGCTATGGCTTGTTCCTACTGATTATGTGCCTGGCGTCTGTATGGCTAAAGCTGGGTATACTGATGAGTGTAGGTAACTGTGGATATGTATTTTGGACTGTGTGCACGACCTTTTTTTTTTTTTTGGAGAGAAACTGGTGATGTCTATGGTTAAGGTGGGGAGAGAGTGGAGATGCAGTTCTGAGATGGAGATGGAGTTGTTATCAGAGGAGAGAATGACGATATACTCACAAGAGACTTATCACGAGATTTTATAGATTATTTAGTGTGGGTTCAGATACAGTAGAAATATATGCTCTTGAAGGAGGTTAGTTATCCATAGTCAATACAAGAACAATACAACGTCTAAGAGATGATGGGGATTTCTATATATCCAGTATTATGTGGTTATATTATTCACCACTTCTATTATAATCTCTATTCTACCCCATCATACCCCCCCAAAAAAAACATACTCTCCCACCCTCCCCCATACGTTGATAGGCATATTTAGCGAGTCACGTGGTTCCATTTTCTATTCTCTTTTTTTTGTTTTTTCCTTTCCTTTCCTTTCGGTGTCGCAGTTTCGTAGACGCACAGTAAACAGGTCAATAAAAGCCCAGTTTGGAAACGAGTATACCAGTCGGAAGTGGATGGGAATATGCAATAGAGTAACCCCTTTAGACTGCCTGACGTCACTGCTGAGTACTAGCCATACCTGTTAATGTCGTCCGATAAACGTTCTGGGAAATTTGGGTTCAGAATATCGTCGATATTCAACCAACCGTCCCATTCCCATCACCAGGACCAGCCTATAAGTAGCACCGCTGGTGTTCCTGTTACTCCGCATAGAAGTAGTTCACGACCCATATCCAAGACCGGCAATCCTACGCCGTCGCCAGCGAGAACCGTTAAGGAAACACCACGTATACCTAGAGGAGATAATGAGGTGGTTAACCCACAGCCGGGTAACCATGCCCCAGTGAACAAACCCCCACCACAACCACAGCAACAACAACAACCTCCACCACCACCAATACAACACCTGCAAACAAGCCCAACCATCTCACCCGTACACCACACTGCCACTAGAAGAAGACCGCCGTCAACAGACCTGGAATCGGAATCGTTCATGTTCCTGGAACCACCCAATATCATCCAGACGTCTCCGTCGCCAATGTCGCAAACGTCGCAGAATGTCGCGAATAGTATTTCTGCGACATTGACTGGGCCAATGTCGCACACTGTCGCAAACAACCCCGTCACGACATTATCCCATACACCATCGCCAACAAGAGCATCGCCAACGAGAAGCTCCATCTCCAGAACGTCTACTCGGTCGCTTGGGCCACCAGGCAACGCCACGGGCGACATTCTCGCCAATCTCGAAGAGGAAATTGACAATTTCTTGCAACTCGGTGATAACGATAACTTCTCGGCCCTTGGTGATAATGAAAGCAGATCACTGGGTAGATCTATGCACAAATACAGTACCCGCAGCTCTAGTGACGACTCGGCGACAGTGTGGTCACGTGTTGGGGCCAGCAGCCACCACGACCGGTACTCCCAGGAACAGCTGTTTGTCCATGGTGGTGTAATTCTGCCATTTGACACGACCTCTCGTATTCAGCAAACGCCGCTATCACCGCTGGAGACCCGGCAGTACACCACATACCGGCCGTACCCCATTGAACGCCAATACCCAATCGGCTCCTTGAACTCCCTGTATGAGCATCTACCATTACAGCCATCACCAATCAACCCGTTCTTCGAGTCCAAGTCTCGCTCGCAGTCTCCGGAAAACTCTCCTTGGACTCCGACCAACAACAGTAACCCGTTTCACGGTCACGTGACTAGCCCCCGCTCTCTCGGAATGATGCAGTCAAACTCCGAGCCAGTAAGAAAACCGAGCTCCCACAGCAACACCCCCGTGCCAACTCCATTTACACGCTCACCAACCACAGCTTCACAAGTAAGGAGAAGACCCCCACCTCTACCAATAACAAGCACCGCTTCTGCTGCTTCCACACTCACCAGCACTTCAACTGCCACCACCCCTGCAGGACTCTCCCAGCGTGCCGCTAAAGCCCACCGTCGCCAATCAAGCTCCATCAGCTCCATCTGGAGTTCAAACTCATACCGGAATGTGAACTTGGTAGCGCTCAAGAAAACCATTGATCTCAAGCCTGGAGAAGGAGAACGTTCAAACTACGTGCTTGCTATACGTAGGAGTGCAGGCACGGCGTTCAACGAGTCTGGTCCAAATAAGTGGAAACTTCCGGTGGGTATTCTTCCGGTAGATAAAAGTGCCATGTATGCCAATTCGAATGGCCGATATCTCCGTCTTGCTGGTAGTTCTGGTGGTTCTCGGGGGAAAAAGAGTAGCGGTGTGGAGTTGAAGCACGGACATTTGAAGCCGAGGTTACTAGCTGCAGAAATCGACGAATTCGACGACGATGGCACGTCATTGGGCCACAGTACGAGTTTATTGTCGGCTTCTCGCGAAGGGTCGATCCAGGATGCCTGTAAGTCTCCTGGGTTGGCCAACTTGAAGGTTTCTCGGTCCAATTCGCGGTCCAACTCCCTGGCGAGAACGGTTACGGATATTTCCATGGGTGGGGTCGATTCCGAGATGCAGAGTATGGAGATGGAGGAGTTGACTTCTACGCGGAGCAGCAGTGTCAAACGGGCATCTTCAGTGACTTCGTCTTCAGGAAGTCTTTCCGACAGAATAGCCATGGCTGGAGGGTTTTATCAGCACCGGGGGTATAAGTATAAGGAGGGAGAATATGACAGGGTGGGAGATTTACAAAAGGGAGGAGACTATGAACGTGGAGATGATGGTAGTATTACTGATGGTGGATATAATGTATTTGAAGCGAGTGGTGATGGGACTGAGGTTGATGAGTATGAAGAGCTGCCGCGGTTGTTTTTGGCCAATCCCGATAACGAGAGTGATAGCGAGTGAGGGGAGGATAAGTGGATTGTACTATTAGTGTTTAATAGTCTAGAGAATTTATTTATGTGTAGAATCAGATATAGGTGTTAGAGAACATGGTTAACTTACAGTTTGTAGTGTGGCTTGGTAAAGTAGCACATAGATGTATTTCTTTATGAGCGTTGCTATGCCTCTGGAAGAACCGTAAGGGATTTCAGAAGTAGAATAAACACGTTGTATATCCCAGTAGTGGTGTCTAGCTTGGATGATTGTTAAAGTTGAGTCAAATCATCCTTAGTATCTGGAGAACCCATCAGCTTGTTATTCTCTGGTTTAAGTCACCAGGGTGATGATTCCTGGATCTTGTTTATTTCGACCCGAGATAGCTTGAGATCACCTTAGAACAGCATAAATAGACTTTGCAATTATTACATACCCAATCGGTTTATTCGTATCTTTTCTTAATGTACCCTTTCTTCTAATTATTACCTGAATTGTCGCTTCTAATGACAATTTGACTTAATTTCTATCAATTGGGGAGTTTATGAAATCTTTCATCCATAAATTCTAGCATTTTGCACCCAAAATGTACAAAAGACCTAACATTTACTGTACTAGAAACTATCCCATTCATACTCAGTTGCATAACTCTGAACTTAAATCCCGTGAGTGATTGTTGTCGATGATAATTTCTGGTGAAATCTTCTCGTCAATCCTACATGAAAGAAGTATGCCCTATACAACGTTTCCAAGGTAGCTTGAACTAATTATGACCCTCTTCATATACATTTATTGTAAGAAATTACAAGAAAAACCTCCACATTCAAGTTCCACCCCTTTCCACTCATTTCCAGTTATTGATTACACCCTAACTCCCCCCCCCACCCTTCACAAACCTCTCCCAAGCACCATAACCATAAAAACCATACCCATCCAACAAAAACACACATTATACCTACCAACCATACACCAAACTCCAAAATAAACAAATCCATAGATATACCCTCGGCGCTACCAAGTGCACAGGTCGTGTCCCTATCCCCAAAAAAATCCACCCACTGAATTTCCAGTTTTTTTTCCACGTCGCCGGAACATTCAACCACACACAAACCCACCAATCAAGACAATAAACATCCAATAAGCACCCACAAAACACCCACCCTAAACCAATATCTTAGCGCTGAAACACAACTAGGAAGACCACCATGACTTCCTACACCGGTTACACGTTAATATACGACCCCAATGCCGCAGGTAACGTCTCGGTCAACGAGTACAAAACTTTGCTCGAAAAGGGTACCGACGAGGTCAAGATCGACACCATGAAAAAGATCCTCATCACCATTCTCAACGGAGACCCCATGCCCGACTTGTTGATGCACATCATCCGGTTTATTATGCCATCCAAAAACAAAGAATTAAAGAAGCTTCTATACTTTTACTGGGAGGTTTGTCCTAAGATGGACGAGTCTGGAAAAATGAGACACGAGATGATTCTTGTGTGCAATGCCATTCAGCGTGACTTGCAGCATCCCAATGAGTATATCCGTGGGAACACTTTGCGGTATTTAACCAAGTTGAAGGAACCAGAGTTGTTGGAAACCTTGGTACCCAATGTCCGTCAGTGTCTTGAACACAGACACGCTTATGTGCGTAAAAATGCGGTTTTTGCCCTCCACTCGATCCACAAAGTATCGGACCACTTGGCTCCCGATGCTAGTGAATTGATTGCCGCATTCTTATACGCTGAAGCTGACGCTGTGTGTAAACGAAACGCATTCGTATGCTTGGGCGATTTAGATAGAAATGTCGCGTTGCAGTATATGCAGGACAATATCGCGATTATCGAGACATTGGATCCATTATTGCAAATGTCGTTTATTGAGTTTATCCGAAAGGATTCCGTGAGCAACCCATCCATGAACCAGCTCTATGCTCAATTGGTGACAGAGATCATTGAAAGTTCGGCCAATGTTGTTGTTTACGAGGCGGCAAATGCGTTGACTCATTTCACGCAGTCACCCCAGGCAGTATTATTAGCAGGGAAGAAGTTTGTTGAGCTCGCAACCAAGGAGGCCGACAACAACGTGAAAATCATCACGTTGGAAAGAATCAACGATCTCAACAAGACCTATCCGGGAGTATTACAGGAATTGTCGCTCGAGATCTTACGGGTATTGTCTTGTCAAGATATTGATGTGAGAAAGAAGGCACTTTCGGTAACGTTGAAGTTTATCACCAGCAGAAATGTTGAGGATGTGGTTAAGTTGCTAAAGAAGGAGCTCCAGACTGCATCCCAGTCTAATGATGAAAAGGCCGTGGAATATCGACAATTGTTGATTAATGCTATACACCAGATGGCTATCAAGTTTGTAGAAGTTGCTGCTGATGTTATTGATTTGTTATTGGACTCTGTAGGTCATTTGAACACTGCTGCGGCATACGAAGTGATCACCTTTGTTAAGGAAGTGGTGGAGAAGTTCCCCGACGTCCGGGAATCGGTTTTGAACCGGTTGGTACAGTCATTGTCGTCGGTAAAGAGTGGGAAAGTATTCCGAGGTGCGCTTTGGATTATCGGCGAGTATTCCTTGGAAGAGGCATCGATCCAGTCGTCGTGGAAGTTTATCCGGGCCAGTATTGGCGATGTTCCTATTGTAGCCAGCGAAAAGAAGCATTTGCAAGAGGGGGACCTTGACGAGCAGAATGGCGAAGAGAATGGCGATGCGTCGGTGTCAGCCCATAAGAAGGGTCCTGTTGTGTTACCTGATGGTACTTATGCCACCGAGTCGGCATTAACTACCGAACAGTCCACTTCCGAGGACGAAAACAAAAACCCCATCAGAAAACAAATCCTCGCTGGTGACTTCTACCTCGGTGCTGTGCTCTCATCCACGCTCGTAAAGTTGATTTTCCGGTTGCAGAAACTTAATACTCCACAGCAGGTATTGAACGGGTTGAAAGCGGAGGCGTTGTTGATTATGGTGTCGATATTGCGAGTTGGAGAATCGACATATGTCCAAAAGAAGATTGATGAAGATTCGGCCGATAGAATACTCACTTATATCAAGATCCTCAACGACGAAGAAGACTATGACGTTATCCAATCGGGGTTCCTTGAAGATACTAAGGATGCATTCAAGTCCCAGATTGAGACGGCAGAAACCAAGAAAGCCGAGGCTTTGGCCAAAGATTTACACGATAATGCCGAGCAGGTTGACGATGCTATCGTATTCAGACAGTTGGACGTGGACAATAGCAAACTGAAAGCCAGTGTTGACGACGTTTCAGCTGCTGCCGGGAACGATTTGAAGAAGGAAAAGTTGTCTCTGAGATTAAATAAGATTATTCCGTTGACCGGTTTCTCTGATCCTATCTATGCCGAAGCGTTTGTAAAAGTGCACCAGTATGATGTCGTTTTGGACGTGTTATTGGTGAACCAAACCACCAACACGTTGCGGAACTTGTCGGTGGAGTTCGCCACTCTTGGTGATTTGAAAGTGGTTGATAAGCCAACCACGGCCAACATTGGTCCTCATGGCTTCTACAAGGTGCAAACCACCATTAAGGTCACGTCTGCCGATACTGGGGTTATTTTTGGTAATATTGTCTATGATGGCCAGCACTCCAACGAGTCCACCATTGTCATCTTGAATGACGTCCATGTAGACATTATGGACTATATCAAGCCTGCGTCGTGCTCGGAAAACCAGTTCCGCAAGATGTGGAACGAGTTTGAATGGGAAAACAAGATCACCATCAAGTCGCCAATTGGATCGTTGAAAGAGTATATGGATGAGTTGATGAAGGGCACCAACATGAACTGTTTGACTCCAGGTGCTGTTATTGGCGAAGAGTGCCAGTTCTTGTCGGCCAATTTGTATTCCCGGTCGTCATTTGGCGAAGATGCTTTGGCCAATTTGTGTATTGAGAAGCAGAGCGACGGGCCTATTATTGGCCACGTGAGGATCCGGTCCAAGGGCCAAGGGTTGGCGTTATCTTTGGGTGACCGGGTGGCGTCGATTTCCCGGAAGAGCAAGCTGGTTACGCTTGTGAAGGTGTAGGTGTTTATTGTATACATGTGTGTGTTTGTTATACATTTGTGTGTTTATTGTATACAAGGTGTGTTCAGTAGTTATACAAGGTATGTTCATTAGTTATACAAGATATGAAGAAGCGAGGGTTGTACATGGTCATGTAAAGGATACTCCTATCCCCTCTTATAGGCCGATTCCAAGTACTCCAATAACCTCTTTCCCGACCTGGCAACGATCTCACTATTCTCCTCGGATACATGAGCCAAAGCTGCATTAACGTGAACCCCAAATAACTGAACATTGTCCACCTTGCCGTCGTTGCAATCTACAAACAATTTCAACTCAATGCACAATAGATACGAATTGAACAAAGCATGAAGATCACCCTGAGCAAATACCGAGTGGATATCGTTCCCACTAAAGTTATGGTCAAACAGCTCTGTCTTGTCTACATACTTCAATTCGTGAACATTGTGGAACCGTTGTACACTCCGAAGAAGAAAGTTGGTTTTATAGTTTGATGACTTTAGCGTAAACACACCAGAGTTGCCCACATTGCCTACTTTGGCATTCAAGGCAAAGGCAATGTACACAGCAGCCTTGGCTATAGAAGCAGGTATCCCGTATAACGATATATATCTATCGACCCTCCCGGGAAGAAGAGGCGAAATTGACATATCTTTAATACTGAAAGTTTGCCTTAATGTCGAAACAATATCCGGCTGAGATTCTATGTACTGTGCTTCTGATACCGACACTATAATGGTGACATATGTAGATACGTCTGGGTTAGTAATAGTTTGTCGCGGATGCATTTTCATGAGGTAGTTTACCACCTTGCTATCCTCGGGCTGTTCTTTACTGGGTAAGTTTCCCACCTTGGGGTCATCCAACTGTAAGAGCCCATCTGGTTGAGCTGGCTGGTGAGACCCTGCCGAACCTGGGATATTTCTCTTTCTTTTTCTATTTATCATGACTCGTACCACTTCCAGAGTCTTACAAATGCACAATATACATAAATATCCCGAGGATGATCAGTAACTTGCTTAATCAATTCATCCCATTAGTAGATCCAAAGTTACATTATGATGGACAAAGAACGGATCACGTGAGGAACGGACTGACAGCGCCAAAAAAAAAAGCGAAAATTGGGGGACAAAAATGGCCCATCGCAAATCCAGGATTTTTCACTGATGGTTTTTTGCTTGAAGAAGACATCTACATAGTTAAACTAGTTAGTACTTTCCACACACCACCCACACCACCCACCACAAACTACAGTAATTATGGCTAAGAAGGAAAAGGTTAAATCTGAAGACGCTTCTGGCGAAGATAACTATGAAAAAAGAATGTCAGCAGTGTTACCGTTTGCTCAGCCATTGGCATCAAAGAAATTGAACAAAAAAATCTTAAAGACGGTGAAGAAGGCATCCAAGGCCAAGCACGTCAAGAGAGGAGTGAAAGAAGTTGTTAAGGCTTTAAGAAAGGGAGAGAAGGGGTTGGTTATAATTGCTGGAGACATTTCTCCTCCTGATGTGATTTCGCATATTCCTGTTTTGTGTGAAGATTCTTCAGTAGCGTTTGTTTTCATTCCTTCTAAGGAAGACTTGGGTTCTGCTGGTGCCACCAAAAGACCAACTTCTTGTGTGATGATTGTTCCCGGCGGTGGCAAGTCGAAGAAGAATGCCGATAAGACCAGCGAATACAGAGAAACTTATGATGATATTTGTAAGGAAATTTCTTCTGCCTAAACAGTTTGAGAAGAGGTTGGTTTAAAATGCAAGGCACACTGAGGAGGGATTTTCCTCTTGTTTGTATGTTGGATATGGATGGTATTTGGTTAAATGGTTGTTCTGTATGAATATCTCCATTGCTAGTGCTTGACCTTGTGCCAGACATTTATGTACAATTTATCCATTTGTTCATATTTTCCTTGTAACTTGTAATTTTAGTATGAATACACGTGTGTAAGAATAAGTATATGGGGGGTTGACGAGTATACTCATAGAGAAGAGGGTACCTGACGAGTATACTCATAGAGAAGAGGGTACCTGACGAGTATACTCATAGAGAAGAGGGTACCTGACGAGTAAATCTTGTCTACAGAAGCCGTATGTATTCTGCTTCACTATCTGGGAGAACTCGCACCAGAAATAAAAACCAGTACCCATACAAACAACACACTACAACATCACAACAAGACCCCCCCCACAACCCATCAACACAAATGAATGAAAACAACGACACCAACGACAACGACTCTGTCACCGCAGTCGACTACTTGGAAAACCAACTAAAGTTGGAACAAGAAGCGAAAGAATTGATGCCATATGATCCCAATGAATGCACTTACGAAAAGGGAGAACTACGTCAACCGGTATTTGCATGTCTCACTTGTTCTCGAGAAAACCATAACCAGCCTATAGGAGTATGCTACTCCTGTTCTATACAATGCCATGCGAGTCATGATATCGTGGAGCTATTCAGTAAACGGGGATTTGTGTGTGATTGCGGGACCACTCGGATGAAAAGTACCCCCAGTGGAGCCTGCAAGTTGAGAAACAAAGGTAAACAAACATCAACCAGAAGACTGCCTATAACGTCGTCCAGCTCCCACGATTTGCAGTTAGCGGCAGAGGATATCCCGTCACTGTCAAATGTGTACAATCAGAATTACGAGGGTAATTTTTGTAGCTGTCAACAACCGTATAATCCATTAGAGGAGACCGGTGACATGTTGCAGTGTTATTTTGGATTTGAGTGCGGGGAAGATTGGTACCATGACCGGTGTATTATGGGCATTGCCAAAGAGTCTCTTGTGAAGAAAGAAAGTGGCAAGAACAAGTTGGACTTGCTTGGGGCTCTTTCTGAAGATGCCGAATCCTCGCGTAGTGACGTCGACCCCGAGGAACCACCGTCATTGGAAGGGTTTCCAAAATTAGACGACTTTGACGTGTTTATCTGCTGGAAGTGCATCGGTAGGTTTGACCAGGTGTTTACTGAACTAGAACGCGAACAGCCAGGTATTGTACTCACCAAGTTGCTCCATTTTGAGCACCTTGCTAGTGTAGAGGAATGGCGTGAACAAATCGCAAAACAAGAAACCAGTCTGGTCGAACCCATGGCCAAGAGACACAAGACCGGCAAGCAACCGGTATTTAATAAGCCCCAGCCATATTCATTGTTCTTAAAACCGGGCTTTCGCGATGAGCTTGCCCAGTTGCATAGCCGAACGGCCACGGAGTCCAAACTACACCAGTTCTTATCCAACAACAGCTATCTCTTCGAGGATGACCCAGTATACGAACCTCCCGATGATAATGACTCGACAACGGGCTCCATTTTGGACATGGGGACTAATGCTCTCCATACCCTCCCGCGAGACCAAGCCATCGAGGGACTCCAAGCGTACGAGAAAATACGAAGCAAACTACGAGACTTCTTTAAACCATTTGCCGAGCAGAGTAAAGTGGTGACTGAAGAAGAAGTAAGACAGTTCTTTGCGACCATGTCCGAAACGCACAAGAAACACCAGGACTAATTAACACACACACACACACATTTTATCATTTCGTCTATATACACGTATCTTCCAATTCGTCAGGGCAATACTAGTAGGCATCTACATTAATACTTATTTCGTTGGTTGCTTCCTGGAGTTCTTCTTTTCCTCCAACTTGGCAAACTCTTCTTTCCACACCTCATTGCCGCGCTTCTTAATCGCATCATCAAAAAGTACGTCGAAAACCTCTTGATACCAATCGACAGGAATTAGCCGCACTCCTTGCTTGATCTCGTCGTCGATTTCTTCCAATTCATTTTCAATATCCTTGGGGAAGATGACCGTATCGCAACCATACCTTTTTGCCCCCAAAAGCTTCTCCTTCAATCCACCCACAGCCAAAATCTTACCGGTAACCGTGATTTCCCCAGTCATGGCCACGTTTGCTGGTAATGGCTTTTGAAGCGCCAACGAAATAAGCGACGACGCAAACGCAATACCCGCAGATGGGCCCTCCTTGGGAATAGACCCACTAGGACAATGAACGTGGATTTCAGCCGCCTCAAAGAACCTGTTTTCCGGGAAGTTCTTAACCATGTACAGTTTACAGAACGAGTACGCCATAGCTGCTGATTCTTTCATCACCTCCTTCAACCGACCAGTGACGTGCATTCCCGCATTGCCTGACCCTGAGCTAATACTATGGGTGAGAATGGATTCGATATAAAGGACATCACCATTTCCTGAAGACGTGAACGCAAGCCCGGTCGCAACACCCGCAGGCAACTGTTCATACACCCGTTCCTTCGGGTAGGTTTCCGGACCGATGTAGTCCTTTAAGATTTCGGGTGTGATTACCAATTTAATGTCTTCGGCAATAGCCAACTTTTCCGGACCCTTATCGGTGTCCTCTTTGTTTTCCAGTTCTACCGACTTTGCAGGTTCAACAGGCGAAGAAGAGTCGGCAGTAGCGCCCACCACAGTGCCGACTGGCTCGGCATTTGATTCCAAAGCCTGGACCGGTTTCTCATCCTTTTCAACCGTCTTTTCAACCGTCTTTTCCTCCTGAGCCTTGGCCTCCTCTCTCGCTTCCACCTCCTCGGTAATCTTCAAACACGCCTTGCTGAAGAGTCTGTCAATCAACCTCTTGATGTTTCTCACCCCGCTTTCACGACAGTACTTATCAATAATCCGGCCAAGCGTCTCATTGGGGATAACCACATGGCTTGCATCCAAACCAACTTTCTTACTCGCGCGCGGAATCAAGTGCCTAGTGGCAATCTCAAGCTTTTCGTTCCTGGTGTACCCCGTAACATCAATAATATCCATACGGTCCTGTAACGGAGGAGGAATGTTCTCCATATAGTTGGAGGTGCACACAAACAACACCTTCGACAAATCAACCTTTACATCCATGTACGTATCAACAAACTCGCGGTTTTGCTCAGGGTCAAGAATCTCCAATAGCGCACTTGCAGCTCCACCGTGGGCCAGGGTATCCAACTTATCAATCTCATCAATCAAAATCAACGGATTTGACGTTTTGGCCTGTTTTAAGGAATATATGATTCGACCAGGAACAGCTCCCACATAGGTACGACGATGGCCCTTAATTTCGTGCACATCCTTAATACCACCAACAGCAATACGCACGTATTCCCGGTTAAGTGCTTCAGCGATGGATCTAGCCACAGACGTTTTCCCGGTACCGGGAGGACCAGTCAAGCAAAGGATCTTCCCCTCAATGTTACCAGATACTCTCCCAGTGGAGATAAATTGCAAGATCCGTTCCTTGACATCCTTCAACCCATAATGGTCTCGGTCCAAGATTTCCCGGGCACGGCGGATGTTGAATGAATCCTTGGAGTAGACCCCCCACGGAATCGAGGTGAGCCAGTCGAGGTACTTTTCAATCATCGACGATTCGTGGTCGATACCAGAGCTCTCCAAGCGCTCCACCTCAGTATTGAACACCTCCAACGCCTCAGTCGATAATTTCAAATGCTTCACCTTCTCTTTGTACTTGTCCACCTTGGATTTGCTGGTGTTATCGCCAATCTGTTCCTGCAATAACGAAATGTACGACTTAATAAGCGCTTTGGTTTGGTTCTTTCTGAGCTCGCTGCTGTACTGATGAGCGGCACTATTCTTCACCTCCAACAACCCATACTCTGCCTGGGCCAAAATGAGCACCTTGTTCAACCGCGAGGCCACATCCCGTTCCTCCAAAATGTCCTGTATCTGTTCTACATTCCCGGCAACTCTACTGCCCACGGCATACGAAAACAACGCCGGATTGGCCACCACTTCCTGGTTAAACGAGAAACTAGACCCACTCTGCTCGAACCGGGCAACAATCTCCTTAAGCGAGTCGTACTTGGCCATCACTTGCGGGGACTTCCTATCGTATGGCACATCTTCTGACACTTCGGTGCTGGCAGCAGACACATCGTACATGTTCAAAAACGAGGTTTCCAGGTCTTCCGGCTGGTCGTACTTGGTGTACAAATCAACAAGCCGGACCCTCTCGTGCGCATAGCCCAGAACAATCATTTTATCCTTCTCCAGACCCATTTTTGTCACCTGGCAAATAACACCAACGTGGCGAATCGAATCCTTGTCGCGGATAAAGTCCTCCAGGCTCTGCGAGTCAACCGAGTTGAACAAGACAAAGTATGGCACTCGTTTATCAACCATGGTATTCAAAGCCTTACGGAACTCCACGTTCCTCACCACAATCAGAAAGGTGGTTTTGGGCAATGGAATACGATCAGAATAACTCACAGCCAAGAACGGAGGATATGACTTCGACTCGTGGGAAATTGGAGGAGTTTTCGTTCCTTCTTCAGACCCATCCGTATCGTTATTATTACCGTTACTTCCTGGCGGTGGTGCTCCTCCTGCAGCAACTGGCGAGTTTGGGTCGATACTGGCTCTAGATTTGGCCGAGTCTACAGTATGGTCTTTCTTATCGATATCTAAATCATCCTTCTTCTTCTTCTTCTTCTCGGGATCCTTTTCCTTCTTCTCGGGATCCTTCTCATTCTCCTTCTCCTTTTTATCTCGTGCAGGAGTATCTTTGTTTTTTACATGCGGCTCCTTTGTTGGTTTTGGACCATTTTTTTCCACACTATTTAAATACACTAAATTATCAATACCAGCGAAACTTGGAGTCATTGATGGCAAACTCGTTGGTTCTGATGAATATTGCAATCGGGCAAATAACGACGCTTTAGTCACCGACGTCGCACACCGAATATGCATCACCGGTGCAACATGTGAAATTTTTTTAATGAGCGACTTCCCCACTCGACCTCCATGTACTAGCATTGTCTCGTTTTGAAGGGAATGTATTTGTCTATGGCACTGGTGGAGAGGTGTACTAAGGTTTATGGGTTTTTTGCCACACTGTTTGAGGTTTTTTTTTTGTTGATCTGAAAACCCCGGGCCTAAAAAAAAAAAAATATCCGGGGTTACCCGGATTGAATATCGTTATGGAAATGCCCATCAAGTGTATCTCCAGCTGTTGGGGTTAGACCACGGGTTTGGGGGGGGGGTATATTGATTATTTACAATACTGTTACTTGTATCTAAGGGGGGAGGGGTTGTGGAAACATATACAATACAACTCCGTGTATAAATAGTGGGAACTGAGGGTTCTTTTTACTCTTCTACTAATCTATTCGAAAGACATGCTTCTTCTTCTTTATGGGTTCTGGGGTGGCCAGTTGTGCACGCGTACTCCCATCGTGCCCCGGCTCCGTATCCTCCAACTTTCTCTTCTTGGGGGGACTCGCCAGGTCGTCCTGGAAGTTCCCATCTTGGTAATAACTCAATGTGTCTAGATTCTCATCCTCTAATCCATGGGGTCTCTTTGTCAGGAATACCTTGGAAGTATCGGGCTTACGCAACTGTATCTTCTTCACTTTGGGTTTTGTCTCTTTCGCCGTATCGGCGCTTCCCACTCGGGCCCGCTTGGGGGTGAATTCCGGAGAGGAATCCGGTGAGCTGGACTTTTCAAACTTCTCAATCACCTTGGACGGCGTCTTGTCTGTCTTTCGTGCCGCATCACCAGGCTGCAAACCCACTAGTAACACGCTGTCGTTGGCATCCGTGGGAGGAGACATTTGGGTGGCCTCTAGAGTTTTTCCTGGCTGCGGGGTTGACTGCATTAGGGCTGGTGCTAGCGGCGTTGAAGCGTCCAGTGTAAGTGCTCCTCCTTGTGACGAGACTTCCCGCGAAGATAACGGGAGCGAAACACCCATCTTTGAAACCAGCTTCATCGGCGTATAGAAGTTGTCGTTGGGGGTGGAAAATGGATTAAATGTCGGCGAGGTTTGGGTACTATTTCCCACCGTGGTGAAAAAACCACCGGACCTCTTACCAGACAAGGTCCGTCTTGTTCCCAATCCTGGCCTCATTGCCAGCACCAGCAGAGTGCTGGTGGAGGTGACGGTGGACAGCGGTGGGATATTCTTAAGTAGCAGTTTTATTCTGGCATTCTCCTGTTTCATGGTCTCCAACTTGGCTTCCTGCAACTTGGAACGTGTCGAATATTCCTGCTTGAGTTTATCTATCGACAATTGGTATTGGTTAACCTGGGCTTTTAGTTGTTCGATTTCATCGCTAGCCACGGGGTTCCTTCTTGGTGTAGGAGGTTTAGTTGGGGTTTTAGGTGGTGGAGGTGGCGGTGCTTGCGTCGTACGCTGACAAGCAACAACCCGTAGAATGGCGAGACGTATTAGGTTCTTTCGATGTCGGTCTTGTTCGAGTAGTTTCTCCAACTCATTGCGTATTCTGTAATGTTCATGCACTGCCGTTGCAATACTTTCACTCTCCATGCTTGTTTGTGTATGTTCCATTCTGTTCGCAGGTTGGGGTTTTTTCCGTGCATATACTCGTTCGCAGCACTGGTACCACTTCACAGTGCAAGTTTCCCGTTGGTGATGCTTACTAGTTGGTGATGGGTTTTGTTTTGTTCCCATCACAGACCAAGAAAACACAAAATAACAAACACCAAAAATGAAATCAATAGGCACACTGGTTATACCCGGACAAATACTTCTTGGATATATATATATGATTTTTTTTATATTGCCGACCCTTTTTTTATATGGCCGACGCTTTCTTGCTGAGTACACCACCACAAAATGAACATTTCTGAGAAACAAACCAGACTACTCCAGAACACAGACGTGTACACCGCATGCAACGGAGAGTACCATCGGAGTCGAACTCTAAATCGAGAGCTTTTGCTCATGTCCGACAAGCACAAAATCGTGTCTGGACCAACAGGGGTTTCTGTAGTTATAGATAAAGAGGCCGACGACTTCGATAAAGTGTACTCGGTGAAAGGCATAACGATCCCTCCCGACGAGCTATTGGATATGATGAAACCAGGGAATATAAAGATCCCCATCAAATCACGAGAAGAGCTTTCTGAAGCACCATTGCCCTCATCGGAACTTTTACAAGCAATTCATTTTTTTGTAAGCCGAAAACTCACCCGGTCAAAAGCTGGTAAACGGTTTGAACGACGGTTTGATGAAACGGCACTCTTGGCCATGGGGAAGTTGGTGGAGTCCTGGGTAGACGATATGCTTGACGAGAGCACGTGTAAGATGTTTGTTGGGGAGAGGGAGGAAAATGAAGAAGAAGAAGAGGCAGAAGAAGAGGCAGAAGAAGAGGCAGAAGAAGAGGCAGAAGAGGCAGAAGAAGAGGCAGAATCAAGTGATCATTAAACCTAACAAAACACCAGGACAGAATACACCCATCAACAACTGAAAACACACATCATTAGCTTAAGACCAAGTAACATTCATAGATATGTATAATCATTATTCGAAACCCTATTCCTCAAAAGTGTCATTTTAAGAAACCACCAACAATTACCCACAATACTACACTAACCCATAATCTTAACCAACTGTTGATCCAACAGACCCGCTCTACACTATTTAATACCACTGATTAGTTGTAGGAATACAAAAACAAAAAATATTAACACACTATACACATTGCAGTACAGATCTATTCAACATCTGGTGTAGCATCTTCTGATGCTTCAGTTTCACTGGGCCCAGCCGTGGATTCGGACTCGGCTCTCGCCTGTCTGGCTTTCTTATCAGCTTCAAGTTTTTGCTGGTAAACCTTTTCCTTCCCTTCGTCCTTAGAGGAAGTGTGGATATTAAACACTCGGTAGAGTAATTCCTGGGTATCATCCTTCTTCACCATCAAGTTAACATTGGACTTACCCTTCCACAAAGGCAACAACAAATCCTCTAAACCTTCTCCTCGCTTAACGGTGAGGAACATACACCCTTCTTCCATTCCGTCTAATGCAGCAGAGAACTCTGGATCAATACCGGATTCCTTGATAGCACTAGCTTTAGGGAATGCTTCCTGGAATAAGAACTCCAATAACTTCAAGTTACAGGTCAAGTGTCTCCGTTCACCCAAATACCTTTCAATGGTGTGCAAGGCTTCAGCCTGGACTCTCCAGGGACAATTACCGGTGTCGTTTCTTTGGGAAGTAAAGAGTTTAATACCTGCTTGGACAATTTTTAGTTTCTGTTCCTCGATGCTCAAAATGTCACGAATAACAGGAGCCACATAGTAGATGGTTCTTAATGCTTCACCAGCGGCATTTCTAACTAACGTACAATCTTTAGGGAAACTATCCTTGAAATCGTAGAATGGCCAGCACTTGGCTAGTTCGGGGTGGGCAGGATCCAAGAAAATGAATGGCTCCTCATTGGCGTCTCTGGGCAACTTTTCCTTGCGTTGGGGCTTGTGAACAATCTCTTCTGGATCCACCTTTTGCTTCTTTTCCGGTTGGAGGGGTTCCTGTCCATCGTCATCATCGTCCAACAGTCTCTTAGCCACGGCATCGGCTTCAGGGTCAACTTTCTCAAATACGGTGATAAAAAACCCACCGGTATTCTGCAAATGCGGGTATACACGTACACAGTATTGCAAGTTAAACTGACTGGCTTCTTCCTTAGTAGGTGGGAATACTGAAGCAGGAACATCCTCGGCTCCACGTTCTCTCAATTCGTTATCCTTGCCGAAAACCTTCCAATCGCTCACACCATTACGTCTGACTAGCCCTGGGAGTTCATGTTCGACATTCACCAACTTGATCTGGGATCCCCACTTTCTTAAAGCAGCAGCAACAACCGCTTCATTCTCCACTGGTGATAGCGAACAAGTCGAGTATACCAATCTCCCGCCCTTTTTCAACAATTGCAACCCTCGGTTCAAAATATTGTACTGCAATGGGTGCAAACCAAGGGCATTACCAATCCGGAAATCTTTCCACACATTGACATTCTTTCTCATAGTTGCGTCACCGGAACATGGCACGTCACACAAGATTCTATCAAACTTCAAGTACTCATTGGCATTGTTCAACTTAATGCGCGGGAATAACGTGGCATCGTGGTTCACAGTCATGAAATTAGGCGAGTTTAACCGTTTGACCTGGTGGATCAACATGTGTGATCTCTTATAGTCGGAATCATTGGCCAACACAAACCCCGTGGGCAATTGCTTCTCGTCATCAGCATGCAAAGCTTCAACCAATTGAGCAGTCTTGGAGCCAGGAGCAGCACACATATCCAACACGTAATGGTGAGGCTTGACATCAAGAACCAAAGGTGGAATCATCGACACAGCTTCTTGACGAGAGATGTTACCAACATCGGTTTCAAGAACCAAGAACCGCTGGGTATCACCAAACTCCTTCTGTTTTCTAATCACGGCTTTTGAAACATCAATCTGCCACCCCAAATCGTTAGGGTAGTAACCAATGGTCTTGGGAGTGAGTTTAACCCCATCGAACTCGGCATCTTTCAACTGCTCCACATGTCTCTTGAGGAAGATTTCTCGGATCTCCTCGGCGTGCTTTCTGGACCCGGTAATTCGGAACGTCAATGGCAAGTTTTCCTGGCAGTGCTTTTTGAACGTGTCCCATTCCTCCTCGGGGATTAAGTTCATTGCTTTGTAGTACTTTTCCCAAACTGCGCTGTCACGAACTGCTTCGGTCCAGCTCTGTTCGCGATCGCCGGCACTTTTTCTGTTGAACGACTTCTTTTCGCCCTTTCCCTTTCTGAAGTTTCTCTTTCCCATAGTCGAAGTGGTAGTACCGGACCGTGTGCAGTTGATTGAATGCTATGGTGGAGGGCACTTGGTCTTGGTGAAGATGCTGAAAATATTTCGTGATGAGCATTGGATGGTTTTTTTACAGGTTGGACTGAGAGTGGGTTTTCTACAGGTTGGGCCGGGAGTGTGATTTTTTTTTTGGTCTGTTTGCAGATTGGGATGGTAGCGTCGAGTTTTCGCAGCCATGAATGATCAACCAGTTAGCACATATATGGGTGGTTGCTGGTTGGATTTTATGAGAGGACTACTTGGTGGGACTGCACGAGGGGACTGCACGAGTAGATTGAATGATACTCACTTAGATCACTTCATAAGACACGACTAAGCTAATCACCTCCAATAGACAATACACATCCCGAGATTACTCTCACGTGACAAATACCGAGCCTCTCTTCCCCAAAAGAAAAACAAAAAAGATACAAAAAGGGGAAACCCTCACACACTAATAAGAGCATAACGAACATCAGTGATAGGAGGAGAAGTCATACCAAAAGCCATAATTACCGATTGTCACGGATCTGCAGCCGTAATACCAGTTTATCCAGTCATAGACAGATGGCAGGCAGACGAAAACTACGATTAGGAGCGGTATGTTTGCAATTTATCATCTCCGAGGATGACCAGGACACTATGATCATCTCCACACAGCAATACTAACCCAGCACGTCTAGTTTGGTACCATTTTGGGTATATCCGCCTACAAGCGGCTCCAAAGCCAAGGAAAGCCAGTGTTTGCGTTCCAACAATGTGTCACTACCTTATCGTCCTTGCCGTATATCTTCAAACCGCACTGGCCGTTTGTAGCGTTGTTTGTGGTGCTCAACTTTCTCAAGTGGGTGATGTTTGGAAAACTAACCCCGCGAGAGATCAAGAACCTTCGTGACAAGATCGCCTATACTATCTGGGAGTTCTTTTTCGGGTTTGTTATTCTATATTGTAAAAGTACCGATTACGAGATGGTGCAGGTGGAAGTGGTGAAGTTTGCTGGTCTATTCTTCACCATTATACTATTGAAATGTTTCCATTACTTGTCGGCCGATAGGGTGCAGATGATTGTGAACTCTTCCACCACTGGTGGTGGTGGCAATGGTGCTGCAGTTAATCTATGGGCCATCAAACTAAGCTGTGGTCTTATTATACTAAACCTTATTGATGCATTGTTAATATTCAAGTTTTTCTACGAATTATACCAACGAGGATTATGGTCGGCAAGCTCGTCGGTATCGGCAACACTACCAGCGGCACCACCCAACCGCCTTTCTATGGAGGATAACATTCTCGTGGCTATATTTGGATTTGAAATCTTGAATTTGTTTCCGGTTATAATTCTCACCAGCTTAAAGTGCGGGCTAGAGTTAAACCAGTACTTCTATAAGCACGACGACGACAACCACAACCACGACTCAAATACCTATGACCTCGAACAATGGCGGGAGTATAAAATGAAGTGTATATACATTGGGGAATTCCTCGTTAACTTGGTGCGGTTTATTATGGTGTGTCTCTTTTCAGCAGTGTTTCTTTACTTCTATACATTCCCCATACATATTCTCCCGTCGTCGTACCTAAGTCTAAGGGTACTCATTGCCAAGGCGAGAAACTTTGTCAATTTCAAGAAGAAGCAATTGACGCTTGAAAAGTTGGTGATTCCCGAACTGGTTCGGGATGACAAGTGTGCCATTTGTTTTGACGAGTTTAGCAATGTTGATGACGTGAGGGTGTTGCAATGTAGTCACCAGTACCACTATAAGTGTTTAAAGAATTGGGTATACTATTCAACGTGTTGTCCCACGTGTCGGAATACGTTGTAGGTGTTTTACTGGGTACTTTGACTTCTCTTCTGACCACGTCAACTAACCCGGGGTGTTGAAAAATGTGTATAGTTGTACATAATTTATATGTTAGAGGGTTGAATAATACAAGGGAAGAATACAAGTACCATTATAATTGTTTTTTTTATTTCGTACACCAGTTCCACCATGTCAAAAGCCATAGTTTGAACTGGTATTCATACCTGCCGCTAACGTCTCTATGTCGGCATCTTCGTTTGTCAACTGCTTCGCCAAGTCGTCAATGTTATGGTCGTGGCTGTGGCTACGTTCTTCCTCTAGCCCTACATCGTGATTCGATCGGTCAGTTACAAATCCATCGTTAGCATACTCAGCCGGATCGGCATCGCCCACAAGCTGCCGACTTTCCGGATCCAAACCGGGCTGTTCGGAATGCAAATCGAGACCGTTATTTTCTTGTTTTGGTTTCATGGTGGTATCAAAATGGTCATAGTACTGTGCAGGAGAATGTGGTATACTCTGGTGCGTTACTTCTTGCAAATCTACACCTTGACCATCTAGTTGGTCTGGTGGTGCATCGTTGCCGTGTATATATGTATCAGCTTCATGGTTCTGGTCTGTGTGGTGTCCATCCTCAAGGGGAACCTGGTTGACGTGCTCCTTGGAGTAGCTGGTGGATGTGGGTAACTCTTCACCAGAAAACCCATTCACCTGCAGCTGGTCATTTTCGTCATCCTCAGCCAGATTTGTTGTTGTTGTTGTTGCTGTTGCTGTTGCTGTTGCTGTTGTTGTTGTTTCTGTTGTTGCTGTTGCTGTTGCTGTTGCTGTTGTTGCTGTTGTTGTTGCTTCTGCTACAGCTCTAGCAGCTGCCTCGGCTGCTTGTAATTTGGCTTGTTTCTTGGTCATCCTCGTTTCTCCCCTCTCCTGTCTCAACGCCTGCTGTTCACGGTACTTGGCCAAGTATATCTTCAAAACTTCAGCGTAATTCTCAAACCCCAAGTCGTGCATAGAATACAATATATCCTCACCGTTTATAGTCTTACGCTTTTCACGAAGACACTTATCGCTGGCTTCCGAGGTTATAAACGAAATGAACTCCGATACGCATTCTTGCATGCACTCTTTGGCATCTTTGGAGACTTTGGCAGTAGCTGGGAGGGTGTTTTTCATTAACCGAGCAACATTGGCTATCGGGAGCCACCGGTCTTGTTCGCGCAACTCGATATCCTGTGGTCTAGGTTCCATGTTGTGGGAGGGGGGTGTTTAAACTTGTAAAAAACAGATCTTGGTAAACTAGTGCTCAAGGAAGAACTATCACCTATGCTTTTTGTATGTATTTTGTTGGTTTGATTTCCTTCTATACTGTAAATACAAAAGAAAGTGTTCCACTTTTGGTAAAGTCGGGTAACGATAGAAGGGCAATCAGTCCTTTAATAAATAACTATACTAAATGCTTACCATTAAGAAGCTCGTTAATGGCTGGTCTCTTTTAATTGGTGTTGCCTTTTGGTTATGGCCCTGTCGAGGAAGGAAAAAAAAAAAAAAAAAAGAAAAAAAAAAAAGAAAAAAAAAAAGAAAATGGATTTCCGGGGGTTTAGGGCCCAAGTTGTAAATGGGGCAATCCTAATCTGTAAATGTGCGGCTGGGGTGGAATATATGGGGGAAGTGGGTGGTTGGGTGTGTGTGTGGGTGTGTGTGTGAAAGAAGGATAGTTCTTACATTGGGGGATTATAGAGGGTGAGACTGGGAAGGGTTTCTATGCCTTGATTTAATGAGATGAGGGAAGTCGGACTAACTTGGGGGAGGGGGTTTCCTCATATAATCGAGGTTTATCGTGTTTGTATGAAAAGAAAGACAGAGAAAAATTTTCCAGTTTAATAGTTGGCAAGTTCTGCATGGATGGCTATTTTAGTGTGTTACTATGACTAGAGAGTCGGCGCCGAGGTCTGTATTAGACTTGGCGAAGGGCGGGTATGTGCACTTAGCGTGGCTATGTCGTGGTGTTGGTCTGTAGTAGACTATACGTCTGGCATGCGACACTAGCACGTGACACACGCGACACATACACCACTCAACAACCCCCCTCCATCACTCCCAACTCCATATAACCTTCACCAACCAACGCCAACCCAGGAATGTCCCCAAGGAAAGAACCCGCCAATGTCATTGGCCAGTCTGCTAAAGGCGTGTCGTACTTGGTTTTGGTGCAGTTGGTGACAAAACTATTCACCTTTATCTTGAATCAGCTCTTGATTCGGGTGGTGTCCCCCAAAGTATTTGGTATTGCCAGTTACTTGGAGTTTTGGGTATCGACGGTGCTATTCTTTAGCCGCGAAGGAGGACGGCTCGCGATTCAACGGATTAAACTTCGTGACGAGAATCCCACCGGTGGCACAAATGCATACGTTTCCAACACCAAAGCTGGCTCGTACCAGAGCGTGATCAACTTTGGGTTTTTGTCAATGATGGCTGGCGTGCCCATCACCCTCCTTTTGGGGTACTGGCAGTTTTATACTTCCAATTTCCAAACTTCCCTATTAACTTTACCGTTTCATAATGCCACGCTTGTCTTGGTGGCACTTCTGATTGCAGCAGAACTATTGGCCGAACCAATATACGCCATCTACCAGTTCAAGTTGGATTTTGGCCTCAGGTCACGTGTAGAGGGATTGGCGGTGATAACGCGATGCTTGACGACATTTATCACCGTGCTACTTGCCCAGAGGTGGCTGGCGGATACATTTGAAGGTGGGGCCGTGTTGGCGTTTGCCAGCGGACAACTTGCGTACTCGTTGACCTTGTCATGCAGTTATGGGTTAGCATTTGTGAACTTTAATCGTGAGAACAGTACCAACGTGCGCTACTCAGTCGAGAGGGTGTACCACGAAAAGACGTCATATTTCTACTTTGAGCCAGAGGTGTTTGCCACATACAAGGGGTTTTTTATCCAGATGATCTTCAAGCAGTTGCTAACTGAAGGAGACAGACTTATTTCCAGCTTTCTATTCAGTATTGAGGACCAGGGGGTGTATATGGTGATTGTCAACTATGGCTCGATAATAGCGAGGTTGTTGTTCCAGCCCCTAGAAGAGTCCACGAGATTGATGTTTTCCAAGATGTTATCGTCTGGGGACCGCAATAGCACTGTGGAAACGTTCCAGTATTTGAAGTTAATCGCGATATTCTACTTCAATCTAAGTGTCTTGATTGTATTTGCCGGTGTCACCAATGGCTCGTATTTATTGAACATAGTCCTACGCGGCCGGTGGACCGACACTGGTGTGTTTGCGCTTTTCCAACAGTACATTATGTACATCCCGTTTTTGGCATTTAACGGGATCCTCGAGGCTCTCTTCTCGTGCGTCGCAAGCAGTCGAGACATGGCCCGGTTCTCAACCTGGATGACAGCAATAACCGTTATGGTGTTGGCGGTGCTGTACTTTTTAGTGGAGCATTTAGAATGGGGACTCTCGGGACTAATTGCGGCAAATATCTTCAATATGTCGTTGCGGATAAGTTACTGCTACCAAGCGATACAAAGGTACTATGCTGCACGGGGATTCAACATTACCGTGGTTAGCATTGCAAGATATGCAAGCACACCCCTTCTCGTGATGGCCGTGTTTGGCGTAGCTCAGTATATGGTGGTTTTTGGAGGTGAAGAGGTAACCACTCAGAGTATAAACCAGCTTGTGGCTACTGCATGCTTCAGTTTTATGTTGCTAGGATCCTTGGTGTGGATGGAGAGAGAAAACTTATCCCGGCCGGTGTCGAGATTATTGTCCCGCTATACAAAGAGAGATTAGACTTGGTGAATAGACTGTACATGTAATCACTAATATAAAGGCATATATATCATTCGACCCGATATACATCTTAGAGCTGTGCCAACCTCCCAATATGTATATATATACAACATTGCAAAAAAAAAAAAGAATCTCGAGTCGTCACACTAGTTACTCCTAAAACCCCATTATCTCGACAGTGCCTTCCGTTTCGCCTCCACCACGCGGTAACATACTGTGCTGAATTGCTTCCCTCCAGTGGTATTGTTACTCTTTGCCTGGACTCAGGTAAAGCTGATTACTCAAGCTCCCGAGAATTCCAACCGCAGGGATCGAACCGGACACCAAATCAAGGATGGACAATCAGAAATACAAACGAGCAGTGCGCTTCTACTAACAGCCATCACAGCCAAAGTTTTCAGTTTCAGCAGGCGACGCGACTCTGAGTTTTGGTGAATTATATGCAGGCGAGGTTTCGTGGTTAACTATTGTGGTATGGATGTTGAGGCGATTGGTGAGCAGTTGGGGTTTTTCTTGTGGGTATCGATTTCCCCTACCTGTGCTGATGCCACCAGATCTGGCGAACCAGAGACACGACAATGTCAATAGTGGACCTCCTGAAAACGGTGGACGATCTCGCCAAGGTGATTAACCAGAAAAATCGCGAATTGGGCGAATTGAAACGGGGATATGACGCAAAGTTGCACATAATAAATGGCTACATTCAGCAGTTGGAGAGCTCCATCGCGCGTGCACAGGATGGCGAGCTAGACGAATCCAGTATGGTGGACCAGATATCCACGGTAATCCAGTGCCCCGGGTGTCACCAGGAGGTTTGGAATAACGGAAATGACGCCTGCGAGTACATTTTGCTACCTAAGAAACAGTTGAAGTATCTCCTCACACAGATCCCGGCATCGCCACAAGAACACCCCAGGCCCGTAAACATACCCCCACAACCTCCCGTCACCCAGAACCCAGCATTCGTAAAATCAAAATCAAAAAAACACACAAAAAGCATATGTCTGTATTGCAAACAAACAGGACACACAAGAGGAAGTTGTCTACAAAGACTCTCTACACCCACAAAGGAATAAGCATTGCTTCGTCCAACAACAACAACAACAACAACAACACCAAAAAAAAGTCTGTTTCCATTTCTATATTATATATATTACACACATGATTATTTAAACGATTGAACCAAGGCCTCTGCGGGTGTGTGTTAGTATACTCGACGAAAATAAACGCATCAAAGAAATACATACCTCTCCTGGAAGCATCCTGCAACAAAGTGCAGTCCACGGAGTTTGCATTCATATGGACATAACGCACGGTGGAGCCTCTAATAAATAGGTTTTTCACAGCTTGCAAATGGGGGTATTTGGTACCATTCGTGCATTGGATGTTATCCAATTTCAAATTCAAAAACTGGTCTACTGATTTCAACGTCCCTTTTATTTCCACATCATTCTTCAACTCAACGGTGACATCCTGGTCAACAAGAGTCTTGAAAAAACTGAAAAAGAGCATCCTGTGTATATGTGTGTATGCTGCGGTGAGGAATAGTTTTCAGTCAAGATACTGAAGGGATTGTTGGTTGGTTTTTTCTGTATGGCTTTTTTTTTTCTCGGGGTTGTTTTTTTGTTTTTTGCGGCTCCTTCATGGTGAAGAGACTACATCCAAACACCAATAGTTAGAGATGTGGATAGATAATCTACTTAAATAAAAGAGAAGGGGCGATATAAATATCCTCCGGGTCTGAATCTAGGTCTCGTTTCTGGTGGTAATAGTAATCGTCGTTGGGTTTGCTAAAGTTGCTTCTAAACTCCTGGCAAAATGAGTAGTGTTTATAGTGAATATCTTTGGGGTCCACGGTGCCGAAAGGACAGAATTTCGCAGTCTTTTCCTCAAAAAATGGTTGCAAATTGGGGAAATCGCCAATGGACAATACTCCCGTGCTTGCTTCAGTAAAAGTGGCAGTGTCTGGAAACTCGGCGCAATCAAAAAACTCGTCGGGCGGATCGGAGTATTTGGTAAAGCATTGCCATGCAGTTGATTGGTCAAGGACCGAATCGGTGGCATTTGCACCGAGATCCACCAGATATGCATTTTCTTTCTCTTCCTCACAATCCAACTCGGGGATGGGCGAATGGCTACCTTTGCTTCTTGTGGAATTGTCACTGGCAGGACTGGCAGCCGCTTGGTAGTTGGAAGGCGACCTTCCACGAACAACCAACGGCGACGTTTCCGTTAACGCGATAATCGCATAGGTATTGTTACTGATTTCCACTAGCAACTGAACCTGGAGCACAAAGTTGTGCTTGGATATACTGGTCTTCCGCTGCTGACCAGTCGAGGCAAACTGGATTCTCTCGTACTTGACGACTTTGTGTAAGTTTCCTGGAGGATACGAGTGCAAGATCGAGTTTCCCGTCAATGGCTTGAACGAAGCTGGATCATCGTAAAACAACTTTCCAAACTGCTTAATCCTCACTGGTTTGCGGATATTGGCGCTTTCCTTAATCTCTTCGTGGCTGGGAATTCTGCCGGGGATGACTGGGAACACTGGCGGCTCAATCTGTGGGCCTCGGTCACGCTTAGCCGTATGTTGGACCAACGGTGCGTCTGAATCGTCGTCGAGACACTTGGACACCAACCGCATGGCAAACGACCGCACTGGGTGGTTCTTCCCGTCAAGCGTGGTGTAAAAGTCTTCCCGTTGGAGAAGGTCTTTCTCGTACTTGCTAAACAGAAATGAAGCCACCACCGAAAAGTAGTTGCGCTTGTATCCTATCCACTTTGCGTCGACCAAATCGAACCCACGATCTATCCTGGCGAGGATTTCCGGCCGCAAAGGCACATCTGATTTTGCCGAAGCGAAAACTGGCGATACCTGAACCGTTTTCCAAAACGGAGGACCAACCTTAAATTGTAGCCCTGATCGGGGGGCAATTCTCGATTTCGCCTCGACCATCGGGGGCTCCGACTTGACTTCAGCCAGGCGGCGGCTTCTCTTATACTTGGCAAAGGTATTGGGTGTCATTTGCGGTGTCTGATAGGCATGTGAGAGACTACAATGGAGAATTAGCCGCCGCTATGGGTTTTTGTAGACTATAGATTTTTTTTTTTTGCACCCAAATAATATCCGGGGCAACTCATGAGGTTCCATGGAAACTGTGGACAGGGCCATTTGTGTTGCTTTCGAGTATTATCCGAGAGTGTAGAATTAGGAGTAGCGGGGTTATACATGTCACGTTATTCCTGAACATACCGCCTGTGCGTAGACTGGCGAGATCAGTAAGAGGCATCCAATAGTCAGATTGATTTTCAATCCACACCAAGATGTTGATCACTTTTTGCAGGAGTACACCAACCCCACAACAAGCCAACTCCACACAATTATCCACTGATATGTATAACGCCCCAGCTCTTCCGAACACCAGCTCTTCCGAACCCATACCACTGTCGTGTAGTAACATAAAATCTTTTATTTGTGTCAGGGACACGACGAGTTCCTTCTCCGAAGGATCTCTGTTTTAAGACCTCAGAGGACTCGGTAGTTGTAGTAAAATCTCTTTTATGTCTATGATCCGACACTGTAGTGGATCGGGCAGAACTGGCACTTATCTGCGATAGGCCTAAGCCATTCAGAATTAGTCTAAAAGACTTTCTGAATTATTGTAAAAAACTCGATCTAATACATTCGATTATTTACTCAATTATGCTTGAGTAATAGAGCTATACAAATTTACTTATTTTAGGAGATTTGGCCCAATTATATACTAATCCTTGAATCCTCTAATCTCCTATTTCCATAATATTACTAATTTAATAGGAATGTTCTCAATATACCATAATAATTTATTTATAGTCGTTTCCAATTATTTCTCGGAACACGACTTTACATCATCAATGTCGCGCAAATCTTCAAAGTGTCGGAAATGTCAGTTAAGACATTCCTACGTGACAACCACTCCAGTTCCCGAAACATGGCTGCAACATTTTTCATTTTGGGCTGTTTGACACGACTCATCGTAAGCATCAAGTTGCATCATTAAAAAAAAGGAAAAGAATCCAACCATCTCTACCAATTCTTACTCCAACACCTCTAACCCAACAAATCATTATGGTGAAGAAGGCTATTGATGCACGTATACCTGCGCTTATACGTAATGGTGTACAAGAAAAACAACGAAGTTTCTTCATTATTGTTGGAGACAACGCCCGTAATCAATTACCCAATTTGCACTTTTTGATGATGAGCGCAGACTTGAAAATGAACAAGTCGGTATTGTGGGCCTATAAGAAGAAGTTGCTCGGCTTCACATCGCACAGACAGAAGAGAGAGGCCAAGATCAAGAAAGATATTAAGCGAGGGGTGAGAGAAGTGAATGACCAGGATCCTTTTGAAGCATTCATCTCTAATCAGCATATTAGGTATGTCTACTATAAGGAGACGGAGAAGATTTTGGGTAACACTTATGGAATGTGTATATTGCAAGACTTTGAAGCCATCACTCCCAATTTGTTAGCCAGAACCATCGAAACTGTCGAAGGTGGTGGGTTGGTTGTTTTGTTGTTAAAGTCAATGACTTCCTTAAAGCAATTGTATACCATGTCGATGGATATCCACTCCAGGTATAGAACTGAAGCCCACAATGACGTGGTTGCCAGATTCAACGAGAGGTTCTTACTTTCGTTGGGTTCGTGCGAGACCTGCTTGGTTGTAGATGACGAGTTGAACGTGTTGCCGATTTCCGGGGGTAAGCACGTGAAGCGGCTCCCGGCCAAGGATGACGACGAGTTGACTGCCAACGAACAGGAGTTGAGGGACTTGAAGCAGAGTTTAGCCGAGGTCCAGCCCGCGGGGTCGTTGGTGTCGCTATCGAAAACCATCAACCAGGCACAGGCAGTATTGACCTTTATTGATGTTATTTCCGAAAAGACATTGAGAAGCACCGTGACTTTAACCGCCGGTAGAGGTCGGGGTAAGTCTGCCGCTTTGGGGATCGCCATGGCCGCTGCCATTTCCCATGGATACTCAAACATATTTGTCACTTCCCCATCGCCAGAAAACTTGAAGACTTTGTTTGAATTTGTGTTCCGTGGGTTTGATGCGTTGGGATACACTGAGCACTTGGACTACGACATTATCCAATCCACCAACCCTGCGTTTAACAAGGCCATTGTTCGGGTTGACGTTAAAAGAGACCATCGGCAAACTATTCAGTATATCTCTCCTAATGATAGTCACGTGTTAGGACAAGCCGAGTTGGTGATTATTGATGAAGCTGCAGCTATACCATTGCCTATTGTGAAGAAACTCATGGGTCCATACTTAATCTTTATGGCGTCGACGATTAATGGGTATGAAGGTACCGGTAGGTCGTTATCGTTAAAGTTGATCCAGCAATTACGTCACCAATCCAGCAATGCTGTTCCTGCAGACACCGAGATTGTTTCCCGGAATAAGAAGTCAGCTGAAACTGGAGCCTTAACGAGAAACTTGAAAGAAGTGGTGTTGGACGAGCCTATTAGATATGCTCCTGGGGATCCAGTCGAGAAGTGGTTGAACAAGTTGCTTTGCTTGGATGTGTCGTTATCCAAGAATGCCAAGTTCGCCACCAAGGGTACTCCACATCCATCACAGTGCAACTTGTTCTACGTGAATAGAGATACCTTATTCTCGTACCACCCTGTTTCGGAAGCGTTCTTACAGAAGATGATGGCATTATACGTGGCTTCGCACTATAAGAACTCACCAAACGATTTGCAGTTGATGAGTGATGCTCCTGCCCACCAACTATTTGTATTGTTACCACCAATTGAGGAAGGTGATAACAGGATCCCTGATCCACTTTGTGTGGTTCAGTTGGCATTGGAAGGAGAGATTTCCAAAGACAGCGTGAGAAAATCGTTGTCCAGAGGCCAAAGAGCTGGTGGAGACTTGATTCCATGGTTAGTATCTCAGCAGTTCCAGGACGAGGAGTTTGCTTCCTTGTCTGGTGCACGGGTGGTTAGAATTGCCACTAATCCCGAGTATTCTGGTATGGGGTACGGTTCGCGGGCCATGGACTTGTTGCTGGACTACTACCAAGGTAAGTTCACTGATATTAGTGAATCTGGTGCCACAACTGACCACACCATTACCAGGGTTAGCGATAAAGAGTTGGCACTGGCGTCGCTAAAGGATGAGATTAAATTGAGGGACGCCAGGACGTTACCACCACTCTTGTTGAAGTTGTCAGAAAAAGCTCCATACTACTTACACTACTTGGGGGTTTCCTATGGGTTCACCTCGCAGTTGCACAAGTTCTGGAAAAGATCTGGATTTTCACCCGTTTACTTGAGACAGACGGCCAACGACCTCACTGGAGAACACACTTGTGTGGTTATTAAAGTATTGCCTGGTAGAGAAGATGGGTGGTTGCGTGAGTTTGCTAAGGATTTCCATAAACGGTTCTTGCAATTGTTATCCTACGAGTTTAGAAAGTTCACCGCGACCCAGGCATTGAGTATTATCGAGTCTACAGAAATGGGTGAAGGTACTCAAGCCTCCAAGAAGTTGACTAGAACCCAGTTGGATGATTTGTTGTCGCCATTTGACTTGAAGCGGTTGGATTCATATGCAAATAACTTGCTAGACTACCATGTGATTGTGGATATGTTACCGCTAATTTCGCAGCTCTTCTTCAGCAAGAAGTCTGGCGAAGAGGTTAGTTTATCGTCAGTACAGTCGGCGATTTTGTTGGCGATCGGGTTACAGCATAAGGATATGGAGACCATCTCAAGGGAGTTGAACTTACCGGTCAACCAGTCTATGGCGATGTTTGCTAAGATTGTCAGGAAGTTTTCGGTGTATTTCCGTGCCGTTTTAAGCCGGGCCATAGAAGAAACCATGCCTGACCTTGAAGATGAGCAGGCCCAGACTTTGGAAGGCACGGATGGGGCAGTGGTACCAGATTATGACGCCATTGAAAGGAAGCTTCACGATGACTTGGAAGAGGCTGGGGATGAGGCTATGAAGGAGTTGAGAGAAAAACAGCGGGAGTTGATCAATGCACTTAATTTGGATAAGTACTCCATTGCCGAGGACGATGCTGATTGGGAAGGGGCAGAAAAGTCGTTGACCAAGGCTGCCAAGGGTAAAGGTGGAGTGGTTAGTGTGAAAAAGAGTTCCAAACGGAAGTCTACGGAGAGTGCCAGTGCCATCTACGAGAAGGAGATGAAGGCGGTATCCAAGAAGCCCAAGAAGTCAAGAAAGTGAGGGCATGGTTTTGCTGGACATTTACAGTCTATTTCCCGTGTTGTATATTAGTTTCTCTATATCAATAAAAGTTAGATTATTAATAACCAACTCATTCCATGGCCACGTTATATACTGCTTAATATCGCATTAAGGGACTTTTCCACTAGTGCTGGTAATTGACTTCCAGTGTCATTTATAACGTCGTGAATGTTGTACTTTTCCAATAAACCCCGGTCAAGGTCATTGTTGGCATCCCCGTCTACAAACAAATACTTGTGGCTATCAAAGTATGCCGGCCAGACAATTTTATCAAAATAACCAGGAGGATCCACCCAGAAGCTATCGAGGGTCTGGTACCCTTTCCGAGATTCCCTCCTTTGTTTCAAGGTATTATATGACGCATGGAAGAAGAGTTTCACATCAAACAATTGAAATATCTCCGGGTCATGGTAGAGCATAAACCCGTCAATTAGAACGATTGTTTTATTGGCTAATTTTTCGCCAGCTTGAGCAACCACGTCTGCCAATGTTTGTTGTTCGACTTTGGTCAACTTCAAGTCGGTGTCGGGTTCCAAGGAGTCAATCTCCGGGAACGACCGGTGGAGCTTGACATCGTGAATGTACTGGACAAACCGGTCAAAGTCTAAAGCCTGGGGACAATCCCAGTTGGCCAATCCTGATTCGGGATCGATGGGGATTTGCGAGTCGTGCAAATAAAAGTCGTCCAAATGAATAATCACCGAATCTGGGAGTAGGATATTCAAAGTGGTGGCCACGGTTGTTTTACCACTCGAGGACGGCCCACCACAAGCCACAAGCACGATATCATTATTGTTTACAATAGTCATTTTCCAGGGAGTATGACCATATGGGTTATAGGAGGTTAAAAAGGTGTATCCAAAAAAGGAAATTTATATATCTTGACGTTGGCCTTGTTACGCTATCTCTCCTTGAGCAAGTTTATCTTTTGTATCTTTATCCGGTAGGGTTTAGATAGAGTTTGTGGCATTGTGTTGATCCGTTGACAAATCGGTTTATCTTGTGATGGCTTTTTTTTTGGTGTCTATTTTTTTTGGTGTCTATTTTTTTTTGGCTTTCTTTGTTCTCCAGTTCACGAACAAAGCATCAGTGACAATGACGTGCTATTGTGTTGGTTTTGATGCTGTAGGTGCTTAACCCCGGCGCCATGCTGGGGATATAGTGGGCCATAGTGGCTAATGTCAGCTTTACTGAGACATCGGCGAGAAACATAGACACCGGCAGTACAAACTTAGGCTTCTGCTGGATGTGGCGAAATAGCATTTACAGTTCTCTCGGTTATGTTTATGGTAATTGCTCGTTTGGTTTGGGTGTTTATCAAGGTTAATTTCCCAGCCCAATGGGGTTAACAGTGCCATTATCTTTGGTTGGGCATGACTGTTCGAATCGGAAAAATCTTACCTAGGGAGGGAGAGTTGGGTCCATTATTCGTGTAACAATCACCGATAAAGTATATCCTAATAGAGGTATACATGCTCCATCATTCGGGAATATACTTTGTTGGTGGAATTGACAATTGTCCCAGTCATTCTTTCTTGTGTGCCCCCTTGGTTTATTAATGGCCGCGCTATTGTTTCACAATAGACAGTCACCGGAGTTAAACCCAAATGAAATGGGCTTATCCCCACCTAGATGTTCATCTCGAGGCCATTCTGTTGTTGGTTAATTCCGCATTGCCCAGAATAAGCCTATGGAAACAACCGTCGATGGGAGATGCACCGAGACGAACCACTGTAGTCGACCCATGGCGTGGTTTTTCTTTTTGTTGATTTATCCATACAAAGACTGCGTCAAACAGAGTTCTGGGAAAAAGCCTGTTTGGTACGAATAAGCATTCAAATGCCGGGATAAAGTAATGCAAACGAAATAAACGAAAATACAACAGATGAGATTCACCAGTTACAGTTAAAGATGGTTGGTAACTTTATTGGCTATTTCCCAATTATGGTAAATGGGCAGAAAAAGAGGCGAAACAGGTAAAAGGAGCCCCGATTTATAGTGGGGTTCCTTTTGGCAAATACCTATGGTTATGGTTCCCGTTTGCCAGCGTGTCTCCACGGCAGGGCTGTGTTTAATGGGCTGGCGATCCCTACCAACAGTGGCTTTGGGAACGGGTGTAAACGAGGACTAGAAAGAATGCGAAAGAAGGTTTTTCAAGACGGGTTATTTGCCGCAGTGCTGCTATGAACTGAAAGTTAGACTATACAACCTTGTTCAGTTTATTTGTCACCATGCTTGCACACTTGCAAGTCTGCAGTTTTCCATGTTTGCAGCTTTCCATGTTTGCAGTCTTCCATGTTTGCAGTCTTCCATGTTTGCAGTCTTCCATGTTTGCAGTCTTCCATGTTTGCAGTCTTCCATGTTTGCAGTCTTCCATGTCTGCACACCTGCCCACCAGGTGCGTTACGCCGGTATGAATAACTGGTAACGACAGGACCATTAGAAAAAGGGGCCACTATGTCTATCCAACATATCTTTGCTTGCTTCTGTAAGAATGGTAACTTTGTTGGCGATTGCATCTCGTCTCTCCATCCGGAATCACCATCCGGAATCACCATTGTGCCTGAAACAAATTTCTTGTCTAGTTATGTCCACCCTGTGACAATGGACCTACAATAGACACACCAGTATATAGACACACAAACTTTACTTCTTTGGGGGAATAACCTAAATCCCACGGCCAAAAAATATTGACGTTGGTTACAAACTGAGGAAAAAGTTAATTTTTTTCGCAGCCTGGTATGTTGCCGCATTTGGATAAAACGCGATTTCATTTCCTAATCGGGAAAGCAGTTTAAACTAGTGCGAAAAACTTAAACTGGATATAACTTGGGAGATCAACTGTAATTAATGTTGGCACTACTTTAGAGAGAGAGAGAAGGGGGCAGCAGCAGTTTAACGTAAGCCTAGTTTTACGCCTGACTTTTCCCCTTTTTAATGTCCAAGAAATGTCCATTAATTGTATATAAACCGACGAAAGCTATTTTAGAACTTTGGTTGGAACTAACTTTTTTTTTCTTTTCTTATGTATAAAAAGAGAGCCGTTAGTAACGATTTTTATTTCTTTGCAGAAATCACATGAATTTTGTATTTTAGTGTGAAGAAACGAAACGGTCTAATTGAATTTCGCAGCCAAGCCCAAAAGGCACACTTATATAACGTCATCCTCATCCCACCCCATAAATAATTAGCTTGTGATAGCGTTCCGAGTCCGGACATTGCCCTGCATTGCCATTGCCATATTTGCCCTTCGTTCCCTCATCATATTTAAATAACGAAGCCAGCAACCATTGAACACACATATATACATCATATTTTTTGCATTAACTTATTCCAGTATAATGTCCATAGAACATTCGACTTCTCAGTATCCAGCGTCTAATTTAAGAGAACACTCTTTGCCAATGGGAGATTTTAATTTGGCCAATCGTCCAAGTGAAAGAACACCCACGAGAATGGCCTCTTCCACTTTAAAAGATATACTTAACGATGTACCCTCACCCAAGACTGCACAGCAGTTTATAACAAGGGAGATCAAAAGCGAAGGTCAGTCTCCAAAGATGGTCTCGAAGCTTAATTCACCCAATAGCTGTACTGACACCGACACAGCCACAACCACCACCAGTAAGAGTATCCTCCTGTCGCTAGGCATTCCTGAAGATACAACGGCTCCATACGAAACATTAAATGAGCTCATCAAGTATAAAGTCGAGCAGGAAAGGACTAGGCAGGAGATACTAAGAAATGACTCGGTGTGTACCGCCATGGAGTTGTTGAAGTTAGTGAAAACCATGAATATTAATGTCGACTCCATACCATGGCTCTTTGCCTCTGGTAGCGGCGAACTCAAGTCCAAGATCAGGTTTCTTTCTAGTACAGGGAACCTGCTTGCCATGGACTCGACATGCAGTAAGAAGAGAAGACACTCTGACCCACTAGGGTGCCCTGCAACACCTACTTCTACACGTCAAAGAAAGTCTTTATCCAGTTTTCAATCTGTATCACCTTCATCGGTCCCATCAATGACCACCTCAATATCGTCTGCAACCTCGGTGTCTAAGGATGAGCACATGCTCCCACTTCCACCTACGCTTCCTCAGAGTAGTAACAAAAAGCCATCGAACATGTTCCAGTCGCTCCCACCGCCACCCCAGCCAATTCACGGACCATCCCAGCAGCAGCAGCAGCAACAACAACAACAACAACAACAAAATATATACCCCATTCGGTTCCCATTTCCACAAATGGCAGAAACCCCAGGTCCCTCTGCCAACCTGATGAAAAGCCCAACTAGTGTAGACGGCATCACCTCACCCCCATATGGACCGGTTCTATTCTCTACATACCCCTATATTCCCCAGCAATACTACTACGTACCTGCCCAGCAGCAACAACTGGCAAATGGAGGTTTCCAGCAACCACCGGTTATGATGCCTGTGCCTGGTGCCACGCCAATAGCACAATCACAGCCCCCAACCCACGCTTCGTCTCCCAACAAAACCCCTCCTGTGTCGACGTTAAATACACCTCCTGATCTGGTGAAACTTGCCGAGCATGAAGAGACAAGAGATATAACCCCGCCATCCACAAGCCTTAGCCACGGCCACAATAAGAGACACAAGAACGGCAAGCACCCTGGGGTCATTAATTTCATGATTACGACACCAAAGAACCCGCCAGCGAAGAAGTACAACAGAAGCAAGTAAATGACTAACACGATAACCTGGAGTTTACATATAGAGTTCTTTTCATTTCTGCTACGCCATCAAGATATCATTTGTAATGAGTGTGTGACAGTATACTTCTAGAGTGTGTGGTCCACGCCATTTTGGGGTGTTTTTTTTTTGTTTATTGTTTTGCTATATTTTTGCATTCATTTTTCGACATATTTAGTTATTAGTTATCGTTATATTTTGCACCCATTTATACCCATATAATAATACACCATATAATAATACACCATCCAATGTATATACAGTCACTCATGTGAAGAGGAACCACACGTAGTTGCGATGTACCTAAAGAGAACGGCCAGGTTTCTTCATGGAAGTCACAGAGAAATGCCCACTCTCCCACAGCTTTACTGCCGAGCAGTTGCGTGATGATGCCGGCGAGGTGTGGCATCTACATATGATTTTGCCATGTCATCTTTTCACAAGAACACCATCGACAAAAATAAAAATAAAATCATCGCCAGTGTAGATACTTCGATGATCTCAGTAGGAATGGCTGCGATTGCCGGTTTGCATAAAAAATATTTCCCAAACGAGCATGAAGGCGTTTTGTTAGTGCATTGCCGCAGCCCGCAACAATAACCGAGTACAGAAAAGTATTGTCCTGCACGCAGCCCGAGAATATCAGGTGACTGCGCTTTCCTCCCAGTGCATCCTCGGCATGCTAGTGCCGTGTGTTTTCTACAGTGGTTTGGGTGCAAATGTATAAATATGTTTGTTGGAATCACATGAGAAACGTGGAGATCGCAGCACACATACAGTCGGCTCCAACAATGCTGCCTGTAGGATAAGTTCTAGATAGGATCCTTTGGTCTGAACCAAAACGAGAGAAAAATGACTGGCTGCACATGTGTCAGGGAGATATACGTGAACGAGAATGGGACTTGCAGGTGATGGAATGCCAACGAGAGACGGGAAAGGGGGTTTCGCGAGGACGTGATGTTATGCCGTTTACTTGGTATAAGTATATTTATTGTTGGTGCTTGGAGGTGCAACTTGGCTCTTGTCTGCGCACACCAGCAAGCACCAAGGGCAATCGAACAGAATCTTTGAATGCCTGGCTACTCCGTTTTCTGTGTCCACCACAACAGGCCATAATCCAGTTCGTTCAAACCACGAACCAAACTTCCACAACTATTTAACTAGGCTCCAAAACCCACCCGGAAAAATAGTCACAGTAGTGGAACTTGTCACAAACAATCAGTATAGTAAATAGAAGAGTGTGGCAGACCAGAAGCGGATGCATTTTTCAGGAGCGGGAATATAGCTCTACTGGAGCCCCACGGCCCTAGTAATAAACCCAATTGCCGTGGTTACTTCACCAGGAGCCGGAACAAGCAATGCCACCCACAAAGCATTCCAGGGACAACTGGGGAAACCAGGGCCATAGCCCCGACTTGTGAGTAAATACACCTGGATACAGCTATAGAGCGATGTGTATTGCTACTGCGATGTGTATTGCTACTGAGAACACAAATCTCCCCGGCTACAATTTCGTACGAGGACAGGACATACCTCCGAGGTTAAGCCACCGTCTCGGAGTTACTGGAAAGTTCCCATCGCAAACAAGCCGCGCACCCTTCCTAGTTCACCAACACTCTCGGAGGTACGGTGGTACTTCTGGATAAGGTCCGGAGCAGGCCCACTACCAATCAATGAAGCACTGGCACTAGTGTTAGTACACCCCCATGTCTAACCTACATGCCTTCTTTCGTTTAGCTGAGTGTGAGCCCAAACCAACGAAGGTCAACACGAGCACGTTGATTGGTCATACAGATCTCCAGTGCCCACAAGTATACCTCAGTTGCGTGCCTCGCCAATGCCTCTATACCATTAGATACCCCAACGTTCTGCATAGAAACCCATACCCACTTGACTGCACACGAGAACTAGTTTCTGGGGGACACGAGAAAATAAATCTAATTTCTTCGGCCGAGAAAGTCCGAGCAAGTCCGAGCCTACTGCAAACAAAGTATTTATTTTTTTTTCTGGCCCATCTTGCCCGCAAGTCTAATATTTACGGTATGCATTAACAGTGAAGTAATCTCACTATTAATGGAGGTTTTCGATAACACAAGTATTTTTAATGGGTGTCATAATAATAATGCAGTTTCTTTTTTTTTCTTCCCCCCCATCCATTATGCATGTATATATAGAGACATATTTTTCTAGTTTGCTTTGGGGGAAGAGAGAAAATGAAGTGTGCAATATCGGCAAGTTAACATTGCAGTTTTACGGCAAGCCAAGCAAAAAAAAAGGAAAAAGAAAACTCTGAGCCGTACAAATAGCAGCCGGAAATCTTTGGCAGTTTTCCGTATATAATAACCAAGAGATTCCCAGGAAGAAACTTATCATACTTATAGCCAACTGAAACTGAGTGCTATAGCAATACTAATACTAACAGTATAACTTCCCCTCTCTCGCGAATTTACATTTAATGCACGAGAAAGAAGAGGTAAATATACAATCGCCTATACAAGGTGATGAACTTCAGCCGTCTGCAAAAGCTGCTGACACTTCTACATTGACCCACGACATGGCTTCCTGCACTACGAAGGCTCCATATACTATACTTAGCAAGTCTGAGAAATATGGCATAGCGGTGCTTATATCGCTAAGTTCGACGTGGTCAACGCTTTCGGCATCCATATACTTCCCAGCCTTGCCCATACTATCGGACTACTTTGGTGTTTCTGCTGGTATTATCAACATTTCGCTTGTGGCGTATTTTATATTCCAGGGGATCTCACCAACCCTTCTAGCCACCATTTCCGATACATACGGACGCAGACCTTGTGTGCTATTCTGTCTCTCTACGTATGTGGGGGTATGTGTGGCTCTTGCCAGAACCAACACATACTGGCTACTTGCATTTTTGCGGTGCTTGCAAGCTGCTGCTATTTCACCCATAATCGCCGTTACTGCAGGTATAATGGCAGATATAACCACCAGAAAAGACCGAGGAGGATACATAGGCATAGTTAGTGGTATTCAACTTGTGGGACAGGGGTTTGGTGCGTTAATTGGTAGTGGGGTGGTCAGTCGCTGGGGCTGGAGAGGAGTATTTGTGTTTCTTGCTGTCGGTGCTGGAATTATGTTTGTTGTGTGCTTGGTGTTCCTACCCGAAACTAATCGAAGAATAGTTGGTAACTTAAGCTGTAGGCCCAGGTATATTTGGAACATGTCTCCTATAGTGTACTACATGGGAACTACTGGAAGACTAACTGAAGCTACCGATACCAAAGGAGCCACCCAGAAGGCCGATATATTTGCTCCATTCAAGATACTTATACAGCCGAGTGTATTTTTCACATTATTAGCCGGTGCATTCCAGTTCACGTCGTGGACCATGAGCTTGACAACGTTATCAGTGTCTTTAGAGGCCAACTACGGCTTCTCGGTAGTCCATATCGGGGTGTCGTACTTGGCTCCCGGTATAGGGACGTTGATTGGAGCTGTAGGCACGGGAAGACTCTTGGACTTTATCTACCGACGGAAAAAGGCCAGCTATGACCGAATGTATGGCCATTTAGAAGCTGAGGAACGGCCTCCATTCAATATATACATGGCACGGTTGCAGATATCTATCTACACCACCACACTCATGGTTATGTTTGCCATTGTGTTTGGCTGGTGTGTGCAAAAAAAGACCAATATAGCTCCAATATTGATAGCGGCATTCTTTATGTCGTTGACGGCGGTGTCATTCATGTCGTGCATGAATACGTTGTTGGTGGATATGTTTCCTGATCAAGGGTCGTCAGCCACCAGTTGTTTGAACTTGATGAGGTGCCTTATTGGTGCTGGTGGCGTAGGTGCTCTCCAGGGGATGGTTGATGCTATGGGTGAAGGAGGTACCTATACTCTTGTGTCGGGGTTTGTTGTGGTTTCGTTCCTTTTACTTCTCTATCTCGCCGAAAGGGCAAGAAAGCAGAGGGAGAAGCAGGATGCTAATAGAGATGAATAGAGATATAGATTGTATAGAGGTCAATGATACATGTATGACCATAATAGTAAACATTAACGATAAAGCAACCAGTGATATGGTCTACACATACACTCACTTAAGACAGTTACAGTACACATATAAACAACGAAACGAATATGTAACTACACACACACACACCCTTACTACCCTTGCTACCCTTACTGGGATGCACACTGAACACCAGGCTGGCCACCCTCTTCTTCATCCGAGTCATAAGCATCTCTTCTAGTAGACTGGTGTCTCGAAGGCTCAAACGTAACCATATCACACTCATCAACCTCGGCATTCTTAGGAATGGTAACCTTGTTTCTTGGGGGCAAAATCGATGCCAATTGCTCTAACTTGTCTTCAGCAGCAAAATGTGGCTCTGGGAACTTCACGGTGAACTTGATGAACAAGTTCCCGTGCCCTCCTTGTCTATAAATAGGCATACCTTGGTTTTCCACCACCTTAACATCACCAGGAGCAATAACCTCACCAGGGATGGTGGTGATCTTGATCCAGTCGCCGGAAATGTGCTTGAAAGCAATCTCACCACCAGCCAACGCCGTCAACAAATCAACCTCGGCCTCGTAGAACAAGTCACTACCCTTTCTGGTGAACTTGTCGTGAGGCTTCTCATCAACCACAAACATAACATCACCAGGAGTGATTCCTGGCTCCTGGTCCCCTTCACCGCTAAAGACAATACGCTGGCCATCCTTCATACCGGGATCTATGTGTACCTGCAAGATCTTACGTTCGGACTGGGTCTTTTTGCCTTTACACGACGTGCAGCGGTCCTTAGGGTTGCAGATATCACCAGCACCCTGACACTTGTCACACACGGTTTGAAACCTCTGAATCATGGGGCCCATTTGTCTGGTGACAAACTTCATACCAGAACCATGACAGTCGGTACACTGGTGTACTTTACCTTCAGCACCACCCAAACCTTTACATGCCTTACACAAGATAGTCTTGTTAAGCGCCAACTTGGTGGTTTTACCCTTGTATAGCTCCTCCAACGTACAAGAAAGCGAATGCTTAATATCCTTACCTCTAGAAGGACGCTGTGGTCCACCAGCACCACCAAACCCACCACCAAACCCGCCACCAAAGAACTGGGAAAAGATATCTTCCGCATTCATACCTCCACCAGCACCACCAGCACCAGAAAGACCTTCTTCACCGTATTGGTCGTAGACTGACCTCTTCTGGTCGTCGGACAAGATCTCGTAAGCGTGCGAGATTTCCTTAAACTTTTCGGCTGCTTCTGGCGATGGGTTCTTATCTGGGTGGTACTTCAAAGCAGCCTTTCTATACGCTTTTTTCAATTCGGAGTCTGATGCCGATGGAGACACCCCGAGGGCGTCGTAGAACTTTGTTTCTCTAACCATAGTTTACAAGGGAGTATATAAGTAGGTTAACCAGCTAACTAGAAGTAGTACTCACGCTATTGGCAATAGTTGTAACGGTTTATAGGAACGGTACTTACAAATGATGTATGTCACTAAGTATGAAAAACTTTTTTTTTTTCTTTCTTTCTTTCTGATTCCAATTAGTAACGCTCGCTTTAGTAATCGCAGACACACGCTCACTTGATTTGGTTGATGGGAGATAATGAGACTAAATGAAGTAGTAGGGCCTTTTTTTTAGGTAGCTACTCTTTCTTATTTGCGTTGGGTATTAAGAAGAGTCTGGTCTGATATGGAACTGCTTTTGCAGGTGTGAATATCGCTGAGTCTGTATATCACTTAGTGAATGGCTAGTTGCGTAATACTTTAGCGAGGTTTATATGCCGTTATTTTTTTGCCCTTGGTTTTTGTGTTGATAAAAAGATTCCTCAAGCCAAAAATAAAAATTTCTTTTTTTGGTTGCCGGCAGAATTTTCTGTAGCCTTCCATGTGATATTGGCAGTATGCAGGAGCAAGTATGGGATGGTAACGGACATGGATAGTAATAGTAATAGTAATAGTAATAGTAATAGTAATAGTAATAGTAATAGTAATAGTAATAGTAATAGTAATAGTAATAGTAATAGTAATAGTAATAGTAATAGTAATAGTAATAGTAATAGTAATAGTAATAGTAATAGTAATAGTAATAGTAATAGTAATAGTAATAGTAATAGTAATAGTAATAGTAATAGTAA
>JAJLZI010000029.1:0-153242 GCA_030572135.1 Intestinozyma alai | reverse complement strand
CCCCGCCTCCGCCCCCGCCATGACCCTCTCCTCATCAAGTATCTCCACCACCTCCACATACCGCTACCGCCTTGTCACCGGAGCAGAAGAAATCCTAAGCGACATCTTCCTCATTTTCTCCGCCGCTCCGGAACTCTACTTCAATGACATGACACTAATGGATGACGCAAACCTTGCCCCGCAAAAATACCCCGCCACTATCTCCGCCATTAACGACTTTTGTTACGAAGCCGTCATCCCCCTCCGAAAAGCTTACTCCTCCAAAGCTTACGTTCAAGGAAACAACCGACTCTTTGACTCGGCCCGGGCCTTATCCATCACCCTCGTGACCCGCCACACTAAAATCGAGTCGGAACATACAACCCTATCGGCGTTTGCTAACTTCACTATAGTTAACCTCATTGTCCAAAGCATCTGTCAGGCATGTTTAAGCCTCTCGCTTACTGACCCCAAATTCAAAGCATGCTTTTTATTCCTTAATGAGTTTCTTATTAAACGGAACCAATTCACCGATATTCTCCGGGCCAATCACGTGATTGCTCGGGAAGCCAACCGGACTCCTATGAACTCATTTGTCGAGGTTATCCATGCAGTTGAGAAGGTGTTGTTGCTTAGTGTGTGTACTCACGACATTCAGTTTTATAATTATGCTAAGCAGGGTATGAAGTGGTATATCCATGAGATGAGGTCTAGACCGCAGTTATATGGGGCCCATGGTGGTGCCCATGGTGGTGCCAATGGTGGTGCCAATAGTGGGGCTGATGGTGGTGGGTTCGGGTCCGAGATCGGCGATAGTCTTTTGCCAACGTTTGAGAAGCTCACTAAGGACGATTCGTTGTTTACTGGGTTTATTTCCTTGCATAAACGTCATCGGAATATTCTTCGTGAAGCCAAACCGACTCGGTCATTGTATCAGGTGTGGCTTCTTATATATTTCCGTTGGCTTCGGATATTGGATGGCAAACCAGGTAGTTTGAACGAGGAGAACTTGATATTCCGACACTTTACCGGGTTCCTCGTGAGTACCAGTGGGTGTTTTATTCTGGGGGGCGGGGCAGGGTTTCTCCGAGACCAGGAATCGAACCTGGTACCATCTCACACCACCCCGGCTCACTATATCTCGGAATTCTTCGACAAGTGCACAGGACTCCTCAACTCCCAGGACTTGGTGGTTCGTGTAATCATTAAGGATACCCTTTCCAATGAATCCCATTCCGATGTATACCATCTCATAGCTACCAAACTTATGGGTTTGGCCAATGAATACGCCGAAAAAGGCGTAGTAACTGAAGAAGGCATCGTATTTATAGAACAAGCCATGGTGATCATGACTGCTATGGTTGGGGTTGGTAATGATGGCACGTTATTGTTAAGTACGCTACTTCCGCTGATTTGTGACTTTTTCATCAAGTTTATCAATATGATTGATAGTCCGTTAGATAATCTTCGGTTAAAACTTCGGTTCTGTAAGTTAGGCAGTACTTTAGAAGCTGACAGGACTTCGGCTGGGTTAAATGGGGCCTATAAACTCCGTAATTTCTATGCCAAGTCCAGCTGTGAATGGCTAGAAGAAGCAGTATTCTATGATGAACGAGAACGAGAACGAGAACGAGATAAATCAGCACCAGCCCCAACAGAACTCGCATATCTTTCAATGGACTTGGCAGTTCAATGTTCTCGGTGTCTCCGAGGACAATTAGAAAACCTCGTTTTAGAAATCCCCGATGGAATCCGCGATAATGAAATCAACAAGTATAAAGACTTGGCATTCGGAAACTACTTCTCATTGTTCTACAAGATCATCCAGAAACACCTGAAGATGAACCTTGCAGCTAACAGAGCCAAGCATAAGTTGAACCAGATCTCGGAAAACATCTTGGCCTGTATCACCAACTTGTTACAGTATGATTCCGATATAGGGATGCAATTTGTGCTACCAATGGGGTACCATGAGAACAGTAAGATCCGGGCTATTTTCCTTAATGTATTTGCTAATATGCTCCTGACTAAACGGGGCCAGGGGAGTAAGGAGGAGTTTCCCCAGGAGCTTATTAGAGAGCTCACGTGCCAGACAGACATTTTCGGGTCTATTGTTGAAGTAGCATCACCATTAGAACATAATTTATTGGCCAGTTCGTTATTTGCTATATTCGGATATACCGGGGAACTTGATGCACTCTTCCGGGCGTTACTCACTGACGAAATCGCCAATTTAAAGGGTGCCACCGACTTATTCCGACGTAATTCTGCCTTGACCCGACTTCTCTTCAACTTTACCCAGGACTACGGTATGGCTTACTTGAATAGAACCTTAAGACCAGTAATTGAGGAGATTGTCCGGGATGAGGTTATCTTTGAGGTGGAGAAGGTGGAGTCCAGTGAGTCAGCTGACTTGTTTATGGTGTATTACACCAAATTGGTGGACCTGATTGTGGACCTGGAACATATGCTTCCACCGTCATTCCGGTTTGTGTGCTCGGAGATTGTTGGGGCTGTGAACCGGTCACAGTTTAAGCATGCTAGTTTGGTGGCTGTGGGTTCGTTTATGTTTTTGCGATATCTTTGTCCGGCAATTATTAGTCCGGAACAGTTCTTTGACATTCAGGTTGCACATGTGAAGGTGAAACGGAGCTTGATGCAGTTGGTGAAGGTGTTGCAGAACATGGCCAATGGCACGATGAGTCTGGTGGTGAAGTGGGGGGCATTACAGGGCCGGTCTGAGGAGTTGGCTGTGATTAACGAGAAGATATTTGAGTTTTTGGCGATGATTTCGGGGGAGAATCCGGAAAAATCCCCAGAAGAGGGTGCAAAAGATGCAGAAGAATGCACCGAAAGCGACACAAAAAGCACGGAAAACGACACAAAACGCATAGAACCCTCCGAATCCCTGGAATCATCACATATCCTCCCCCACAACTCCCCCACAAAACAACAATACCCCTTCCTCTCCGTCCCCAATAAACCCATCGCAGAACTCCGCTACCTCCACAAGTTCATCTACACCTACTTTATCCATATTCGGTCCAAATTCATTGTCGGTAAAACCGGCACCAGCAAGCTCCTCCCGCTTCATAGCCGAGTCACCAAGTTCAAACGGTTTGACCGTACTTGTATGAAGCTCTCCATGCCCAAACCATCAGTAAAGCTCCAGTTAAACTCAACCCTAAAAGTATTTGATCCCAACAACTCCGGTTCCGCAGATAGCTTGAAGTTCAACGACTTTATGACGAAAATGTCTCTCCGGTATGCTGACACCCCACCAGACGCCATAGACGTTATCCATAGCTCTATATTCAAAGACGGAACTCCCGTGGTGGTGGTTAACTTTAAAAAGATGAAGACCCGGCCCAATGACGTCAATTACTTGGTGTACAAGCTCTTTGAGACTGCATCCCAGGTGTGGGATAACCGGTACTATATAGTTTTCGACTTTACTGAGTTCTTCTTCATGTCTGAGCAGGCATCCGAGTATGTGAATATCGTCACTACGTACTCGTGTGAACAGTTCTTCAGAAACTGTGCCCGAGTATACTACTTCAATATCCCTCGGAGCGAACACTCAGTGATAACTGACGCTATGTATGATCTCCGTGGAAAAAGTGCCGAGCACGGAACCCGGTTGTATACATACTCCTTTGGTGACGGCAATGACGTGGTTAACAGCTTGTGCTTGGACCGTGAGACCATGGCCATAAGCAGAGACAATAAGGTTGTGTTTAAGAATGTTCAGGTGTACGAACCAAGCACTAACCGGTTTGTGGGTGCAAGTCTTAAGATTGGCCGAAAGTTCCTCCAGGTGTGCTTTGATGAGAAGGTTGTGTTTTCCCAGGGAATAACCGTGACCAAAGGATTCACCCCGGTGGAGGTGTTACGACTTTCGGACTTTATCAAGTGCGAAATCACTAAATTCACCAACACCGACGACGAATTCACCATATACCTCAATTACGGCCCACCAGTAACCTTTAGGTCGCCAGACCGGTTGGAAATCCTCCGGTTTGTATACTACATCACTTCCAGACTACCACCGGAATCATCCAAGTATGTAGATCCCGACAAAGACTACCAGAACGAACGCCACACCATGCACTGGTTCGGAAGACTATACAACATTGTATTCCAGGGCCTATTGAGCAATGATGAGGGAGTCAAGTCGGCTGCAGCGTTGTTATTTGGATCATTATCGTCCTACTTCAATATCGACTTTGGTATTAAGGAAAACCATGCCAAGAGCGTATCATTCCCGGCCAATACCACCGACTTTGTGGTTTCCGTATCGGACCACTTGGCCACAACCTTCCCCGGGTTGACTTATAGATTTTTCAAGTCTTTCTTTGATAACTATGACCGGATACCACAGGAGAATAAGCTAACCCTGGTGCTCTATATTTCTCCCTGGATTGAGAATGTCCACGACTACGTATACCTCTCGGCCGAGACCGAGAATGGCCGTGAACGGGTGGCTGACTTGATCCGTCAGTTCTGCCGGATCTCAGCCTCCAACCGAGACCATATAGCCTTCATCATTGACTATATATGGAAGAAGCTTTTCCAGGAGACCCGTATCATCCTGATCCTTATGGATGAGGTAGTTGCGTTTGCTATAGATAACAAGAATACCGATGTGGGTACACCAGACTGGACCTTCATTATAGCTATAGTGAGTCCATCCATTGAGGTTTGTGGAGAGGTGATTTCCCGACTCATCAACTGCATATCCAAGGCCAACAATCGAGACTCAACGATAGCGTCCCAATCGAGGTTGTTTGAGATTAAAGTGTTGATGAAGATTTGCTCGTCGTTGTTCTTTAATTCGTATGTGTTGGCCAGGTTGTACTTGGCAGACTTGGTGTTCTTTGTCACGTTATTTATTGATAATAGCCACTTGGATATTGGTTCTGATTTGCACAAGTTGGTGATTGGGTTGATCCAGTCGTTTTTGCATAAGCCGGAGTTGACCGAGAAGGAACAGAAGCTTGTGGATGATACGATTGAGTACTTTAGTACTCCACGAGCGAGAATACTTTTTGGAACTTCTCGAGAAGGTGGCTCTGGTGGTGGTGGTGGTGGTGGTGGTGCTGGTAGCACTGGAGGTGCTACTGGTGCAGCTTCAAATACCCTAGCTGCCGGTATTACAGCCACAACTATAACCACAACCACCACCGAGTCGGCCCAGTCATTCAACCGCATCGCCAACTTTGAAATCCTCTGCGACAAAATTAACCACTTCATCAACAACATCTCCACCTCCGACGACAAGACCAACTGGCGCTCACGCTGGTGCTCCAACGCCATAAACGTGGCATTCAGCCAGGACTCCATCTTCCAGGACCGGGCCATACTAGTAGTGGGTATTCTTTCCAAGAATGGCACTTCCGACTCCACCGCTTGCCGAACAATTAAGCTAGTAGCTGACGGAGAACTCCATACCTTGGACTTTGTCATTTGTATTAGTATCGCCACCGCCAGGATCCTCAAGGGTCTCCCCGATAGGTCCATCTTGCCACCCATACTTATTTGGCCCCAGTTTTGTTTTGCGTTGATTAACCACTCGTCATTGTACCAGGCTGCTCTCCAGAACCTTGTGACCTCGGTGGTGAAGATTATCCGGGTTAGACCGGACTATATAGCTCATGCGTACAAGCAGAGGTCATTGCTAGAACCGTGCTTGTCCCAGTTTGAGTCCCGGCACGGGTTCCACATCACCGAGGAGAACTTTGGCGTGTTTATCTTTGTGGTGTTGACCAAAGGCTTGCGTTACCTGCAGTTTAGACAGATTGCATTATCCAGCATCAAGGAGTACTTCCATACCCGATATATCTACCGCGAGCGGACCCAGATCAACGGCAAGTTTATCACTAACAATGCTTACTGTTATTTGGTTTCGGTATACTTGTATTCAAGCCAACACGAGTTTATGGACTATCTCCACGATATTGGGATGGAGACGACGTTTGTCAAGGTGGGTGAAACTGGTGACGGAGTCAGTGGCTACCGCATCCCCAAGGTGATCGTAGACTTCCTCTTGGAAAACTCCCAGGCGTCCAAGCTTGTACTCATCCACGCCAGTTATGCCTATAACGACGTCAAGTCCATAGATGGCGGCTATAAGACCAAGTTTCTCCAACTCTACACCTACTTGTTTAGGGCCAGCCCTGAGATCGGCTACTTGACCTATGACGTCCTTAGACCGGCATTGAATCGTGATTTGGTATCCACCAACTCTCTAGAAATGGTGGAAACCATTGCCAGCGTCATTACTGAGATTTCTATGGCCCCAGAGTACCACCAGCAGAAGTATATCGACGAGGCCGAGTCGTTGTTGGTTGAGAATAATGTCGCAGCCATGAGAGATTTGCGAATGATGGATGGACCCGATCTGATTGTGAAAGATAATGGCAGGTTTTCCAAGGAGTTTTCGTTGGATATTAAGGATATACAGGTGATGCTTTATAGAGCGGCATGTGTGTATGTCGAGGGTTATAGATTGGAGGATTGAGGGGTAGTTTCATTTTAGTTAGTACTTTTTTTTTGCAGCTGTTTATATCTAATTATACATGCATTTAGTGATTCACTAGTGGTGGACATATACACTATTTGTGAATATATATGAGAGTATCCATAACCGGAGGAACCTTATAAGAGTTTGGAGTGAACCATAGCTTCTTGATCCCTCTTACTGGTTTCTGAGTATCCAGTTCTCACCAATGGATTCCATATATCTTTACCTTCTATGACTATTTGACTTCTCAAAGTCCGTCTTGTACAACCGGAATAGCAACATAGTTGCCCGAGCATCTTCTACTGACGAATGGGAACCGTCCTGGATCTCCAACCCAAAATAATGACTAACCAACATCTTTAACGCAGGAGGTTTCCCCATGGATAGTTTCCTAAATGGAGCATATCTCGATGTATCTCGAACCATAGACCGGGGATGGGATAACATCAACGAGTCTAAGTCATGGTGTACCGCATGGCCTACAAGAATTCTCCCTTGCAACAAGTTGCTTACTCTTTCCTGGGCTTGTTTAAAGCTAATAGCATGCTGCATATTACGAGGACTAACTCCACTGACCCAAGTTCTCCAGTCAGTGACGTATTCTTCGGGTTTCACAAACTCATCCATAATCGTATGCCCGTAGTAGTTTACAAGAGACACCCGAGCAAGAGCTGATTCTGTTCCTGCTGAGCCAACCCCAACAAACTCACAATCTATCGCGAGGAACTTCCCCGGATTTTGCTTGTGTGAATCATGTTTGCCAATGGTTACGGTGGTTGGTTTATCCGGGAGTACATCCTTCAGTATAGTTTCCGAAGTCCAGAGACACGCTTCCAACCGAGACATTTCCCGTGGTTCCATAGCAGCGGGTCTAGGTGCCTCATTCATGAGATGGGTTTGTAATTGGTGAGAACTTCTCTTTCTGTTCTTATCTTTCCCAGCCTTCTTTACTGGTTTCGAAACCTTGTTTGACGACTTTTTACTGCCTGGCTTGCCGATCCGCTTGCTCAAGTTCTTCCAGTTCAGAGAGTGGTTCATTGCGGGTGTGTTTTTACCTTTTTATAGTGTAAGCGGAAAGAAGAGTGATGAGTATCTATAGGGTGTGCAAAAACTATCTATAGGGCCTGCAAACTGTCTATAAAGTGTGCAAACTGTCTATAAAGTGTACAAACTGTCTATAAAGTGTACAAATTATCTACTTAGTAAAGAAACGAACAAGCAATCACCTGTAAATATCGAATAGCTATATATGTCCACCTATTTCTTGGCCAGTCCAAACTATATATACACGAATATCTAAACCAAGGTTGACTTATGAAAAATATGGCATCTCCATCACTAAGATATTTTTTGTTAGCCATATTCGAGACTGGAACTGTTACCCGGATGCACCAATTGGCTGAAACTATAATACACACTAAACATGCAATAACCCACGCCAAGAACAACCTGTTGGTGTAGCGTGGGTCATGGGAGGATATGCACAGGTCTAACACCTACTCGTCCAGTTTCCAGGTTCTTACCTGTACGCCTGTTGTAGTGGTTTACCCCTTTGACAGTTATGTCGGGGTAATAGTTTTGTAGATAGCGTATCCCGTTAAAAGAGTACCCATAGTAGACCTTCTCTTCATTCTTGGCTTCTATTGGGGTGTGCAATGGTGTAAGTGGACCCTGTACGACAACGTGCTAATACCTCATTTTGTGCCTATTCTTGGGTTTGCTCCTCGAGTAATGTCAAGATTGCCGCAAACACAATCAGCAATGATGTTGACTACCTCTTCGGAATCCAATGATGCTGCACTACGACGACAACTGGTTATACCAAACGAGTCCTATGTTATATCGAGGCAAAAAGTGATCAATAACCCCCAAGTCACACAGCCACAGCACCAACCGCAACTCTAACAAACTCCACAAAGGACACTCTTCGATATCGACACTAGTTCTGAGAAAAGAATTCAACGGGGTTGGCCATTTCATCCATATTTCTTTCATGGAAAAGGTATACCCTCCATCGCCACCACCCTCGCTATGCTCCTACATTGGAAAAGTTGTACACTTGCAAAACCCACTGCAACTTGTCGATAATTTCCTTACACTCCTTCTCACCATCTGCCTCCAAGTAGAACTTCTTTGTGGGGATCTCCTTGCCGGTGCTCTCTGGTTGCTGCACGATAATTCTAAACCAATTGCGGTGCTTGGAATACTGCTTCAATTTCACAATTTGGGTGATGTGGAACGAGTAGGTTTTAGACTGGCTGCCCGACTTATGACCTAGGTAGTAGTTATGGTGGTGGTGGGCCGAGTGGGCTAGTAGTCCACTTCCACCACCATCATCGCCGCCGCCGCCGCCACCTCCGCCATCCTTATGGAATTCGGAATCATCCAAAGGCGTAATATGGATATAGTCCCCGTCGATAATGAAGTTCTTGGCGCTGGTTTTTCTAATCTTCATCCGGGTGTTATTCTTTAATACTTTCCACTTGAAGTATATCGTGTTGATGCTTGTGGGGAGCTGCGGGATATTTCCGTGGAGGATATCGTCAAGGTACTTGTTGGCCTTGGCAGTTTGCTTGGTGGCCTGTACATGACGTCCCTGTGCCTTTTGTTTATGGCTATCGGAATTCCGGCTGCGGCTATTATCTGGTCTATGCTCCACTGGTGTTCGGGTACTTGTCAAGTTCAAGTCGTTCATCTTGGCGTCCAATTGGGTGTCTCCAGGAGTGATCATGGGGATACTTTGCGATGGAGTGATCGAGCTATCCATTAGGAACTCAGACGCCTCCTGGATAGGATTCAACCTATCCCCCGTACCACCCCCGCCTACATCAACCAATTCAAACTCAGTAATACTCTTCGCCACAAAATCCTGCATCTCTTCGACATCACGAACAAATCTCTTGTCGCTGCCGTCGTTTGCGGACATCAGGAGGTCTCGAACTCTGAACCGGTACTGGCCAACCATAAACCCGTGGTGTACACAAAACTGCTTCAATACCTGGCCCATATTATACCCACCCGGGGTCTTGAAACTGATGCGTTTAGATGACTCCGAGCTTATGGTGACGTTGATTTGAACTTGCGGGACGTTGGCTGATAATGGCAAGTTATCCACACCCGAGCTCTTGGCATCTCCAGCAGGACCATAACTCTCCATAAGTTGATTAATGCTATTTCTCTTCATCTGGAGCCTAGCTAAGTTCTGCCTAAACTCGGCTGGCAATGGCGTTATACTCTCGTTCTTGGCTCGATCCCTGTCGTTTTCAACTTTCACAATCGCCAACTCATGGGGATTGTTATAGGAGGTATAAAGCCTTGTTCTCTCCAATACGCCAAAGGACCCATAGTTCTCGCCGTCCTCGTCCACCAATTCGAGTCGCCAGTAGTTCGGGTCAAGGTACTTGATATCGGAGCCAAAGATACTGCTGATCTCGGGAAGTTTGTACAAGTGTAGGAGAATAAACCCAATACAGTCAGAAACTGCCACCCCGCTATTTATCACTAGGTTTTTAAGTACTGGGCTGGTTTGGGATGGAATAAATATATCCACCAATGCACGGTGGTTCTCTTCCGAGGTAAGGTTACCATCGACAAAGGTAAAGTAGAGCAATGGGTTGACATTGGGGGACTTGAACCTGGACTGGATTAGAGAACTGAGATTCGAGGTTGTTGGGAGAGAATTGGGTATGGTTTTAGTAGGGTCGACTTTTTCAAACTGGAGAGTTGGTTTCCTAACTGACGTCGCCAGTGGGAGAGACCTAGACGAGGAAATTACCCCATTAACAGCAGAAGCAGCAACAGCAGAAGCAGCAGGAGCCATGACTGAAGACGACGATGGTGGTGGTAATCTCACAGAGTCATTCTTAGACGCAGAGTACGGGTCCAAGCTGGAACTCTTCTTCTTTTTACGTTCCTTCTTGGGCGTAAACCCCGCCTGGTTAAACGGAATGCTTTCTCCATTCTCCTGGTACGAGTCCATTAGCAATAATGAGTCGTCTAGCATCGAGTCGTCGTTATCCAAGTCGGTAAATGCAGAGTCATCCGAGTACTCATCATCGTCATAAACATCGTCTTCCTCCTCCAGAAAATACGTATCCTGAGAGTCTCCATTCGGTAGTCTACTAGACGGTGCTAGTTCTCCTTCATCTGGTTCTACCTCAGAGACTTCTCCCGCCTCTCCATAGCCATAGACTACATTACCACGGGAGTTTACCGGCACACCAAAATCACTATCAATAGTAACAACATCTCCAGCGTCATTATCGGGGCGTTTTGTCCTACCCAGATACGGCTGATCGGTGGTTCCAGTATGGATCTTACTACCATGGTCACTATCTCTATCCTCTCTATCGGTTATACTAGCTCCGCCATCTTCAGTGGACTCATTATCGATTTCCTCTGGTGTATAGATCCTGGGAACCCTCTCATTATCACTATCACTATCAGAATCGTTCCCTGCACTCGTCTCCTTATGAAAAAACCTCACTATAGGAATCCGGGATCCTTTTGATTTGGGTCGCGAGGCGTGGGTATTGGTGGTGGTGGTGTTGGATCCAGAACGATTGCTGGAACTATCACGTTTCCGTTTTAATAGTGGGAAAGTCTTTCCGGTTTCACCACTTCCAGCCTTCTTTGTTGGTTTCTTTTCCGGAACCAATTGTGAGCTAGAAGTTGACTTGTTTGATGATGTAGACGACGAAATCACCGGCGTGAGCGTCTTGGGCTTTTCCATAATTGACAACGTGGTATAATTAGCATCGGACTCACTGATTGAGTAGCTCAGAATCTTCGATATAGCATCATTCTGTCCTGTATCCAAAACGTCACCATTGCCACTTATAGGGCTAATATTATCATCAGTACCGCTCATTGGTTTGTTTTTCTCGGAAATATCTTCGTGATCTCCATTAGTATCAACCTCCAGCTTTGGCTGGTGGTCACCATCAGCATTGCTCTTACGCTTGCGGAGTCTTCGTCGCGAAACCTTTCGTCTAACAACCTGATTTCTATTGTCCATGGCATTCTTCACGTGCCGGGCCACTTGAAAGGTTATTGGTGGCGAGTCGGGCACCGGTAGTACCGGCGATTGGTCGCTATGGATGGATCCTATCCGCATATATGTTTGCGGAGGAGTAATTATTCGTTTAGCGTATTCAACATCATCGCCAAGAGCTAAATATGTGGTCCGAAGATACGCTAGTAGGTTCTGATGATCAAGCGGGAACGACATTCAGAATCCATGAATCGTGGCAAGACTTGTCTGAGGCTAGTTTAGCGTGTGTGGTTTGCATACACTATGGGGGCCGGATGAGAAGTATAGACTATGGTTATAACAGATAGTGGCAGTGGAGTGGGGGGGAGGAGAGTGGGTGGATATTGCTCACTTCCGAGGTGGCATGCAAGAGCATCATGTGACAAGTATCACGTGTACTGATTTTTCCGGCTTCTTTGGATTTGGTGGGGGGGGAGGAGGTGCGTTTTCTTCCGCGACCCTCGGAATTCCCGAAAAACGTGCCTGAAATTCCCGTCCCTCGTCCCCCCGCCTCTTCCGACCCTGTATTATTACCGGTCCATTGTTCCTCGTCTCTCTCTCTCTCTCCCCTAAATGTATGTTCCCTGACAACCACCATCAAACATAATTCTTGTTACTTGTACCACCCAATCAGGAAAACAAGTCAAACAATAAAAGGCAAACAAGGTTTCATTTTTCAACTATAGACATAGCCTGGGGCATATCCACCACCCACAACACATGGGCTTTTTGATATAGACCCATCATATCAATTTGCACTATAACGTTATTCCCATTTTTATTATTATTATTATTAATTTCCGGGATATATATATATATTTTTTTTTGCCAACACCAAAACCGACTTTAAATCAACCAACCAAACTCCCATTAATTTGCAACACATTTCTCCCTCTCTATAATCAAACAACTACTTTTACTTTATACAACCAACTCGTCATAGTGACTATAGAATTTTTATTAGCACAGTTACTGATTGATTGATTGGCTTTTTTTAAAAAATTTTGTGAGATTGATTACGCTGTGTTGTTATACCGTGGCTATATTTTTAGTGTTTGTATAAATTACACAGTATAACGAGAACGATAGGTGATACCAATCTATCAATGCAGTAGTGAGTACCAATCTCAAGTGTTATTTAATTTCCTGGCTTGTAGTTTTGATCTTTTTTTTTTTTGTCCGTTTTTTGGGCTGTTGTTGGTTTGGATTGTCATTAGAAATTGCTCCTTGGTAACCAGTAAGAACCACTACTACCCATCTCACCATCCAACTAGCGTGTTTGTCGAATCTCCTGTGAATATCGAGGTAGGAAGGTTGTGAACAAACTGTATCGCCATACCCACCCACCAAATCTTGTCCTTGCCGTTACCCCCCCCTGGATCCACCCCGCTTTCCCAAATCACCTGAATGTCACTACCCAGTCCGAGGTATTCTCATGAACACGAGTCTAGTTTACGGGATTTGGCAAGCGATTTAGATACTATATACAACTCATACACTATGAATGGTTCTCCTGCGACGAGCCCTGCCAATGCTGGTCAGAGAAGCAGTGCCAGCAATTCTGCTTTGGAGAGTGGGAACGAGTCACCGACAGTTATGGTTGACCTGAATAGCGACAGTAGTGTAGATACTCTAGACTCGAACGAGCACCGACTAGAGCCACCACCCGTGGTCCCGAGAAGTAGCCAGTACCCGGAAGTGCATATATCTTCGCGTCTTTCGTCGCTCGGCATCGACAACGACGCCCATGTGGTTCGGAGTGCACCCACGACCCCCAATTCGGGGAATTCGTTTGTATTCAACAATCTACGAAGTTTCCAGCCTCCAGCCACCGCCAACTCCTCACTCAACTTGTTAGTGGAAGCGGGCGACAGTAATGGAGACGTTGCTGCGGCCGATAGTAGCCCGCTCTCGCGCAGGTTGTCCCAACACAAGAAGAGTGACGACGAGAGCGAAGAAGATAAGGAGTGGAAACAGCGGGGGTCGGCCTCCAAAACCATTACCCAGGGGGGACAGGTCAAAGTGATCAGACGGACGGTGGCTGATTTCAAGTTTGGCCGGTCGTTGGGTGAAGGGTCGTACTCCACCGTGGTGCTTGCCACCGACAAGAACACCCAGAAACAGTACGCGGTGAAGATCTTGGATAAGAGACACATCATCAAGGAGAAAAAGGTCAAGTATGTCAATATTGAGAAACACGCCTTGAACCGGTTGCACAACCGCATGGGCATAATCTCGCTCTATTTCACGTTCCAGGATAAGGATTCCCTTTACTTTGTGCTTGACTTTGCTGCTAACGGAGAGCTACTTTCGCTTATTAAGAAGTACAACACCTTGAACGAAGCGTGTACGCGGCACTTTGGGGCCCAGATCCTTGATGCGATAAAGTACATGCACGACAATGGGGTTATTCATCGAGATATTAAACCGGAGAATATCCTTCTTGACGAAAAGATGCGGATTCAAATTACCGATTTCGGTACCGCCCGGTTGCTAGAGAAGAAAGGCGACGACGATAACGAGGAGTACCCCGTCGATGTTAGAGCAAAGTCGTTTGTTGGCACGGCTGAATACGTATCACCAGAGTTGTTGGAGAACAAGTACTGTGGTAAGCCAGGGGATATTTGGGCGTTTGGATGCATACTATACCAGATGATTGCGGGAAAGCCTCCATTCAAAGCCACAAACGAGTACCTAACGTTCCAGAAAATCACCAAACTACAGTACGCGTTTAGTGCCGGGTTCCCCAGTATCATCCGCGACTTGATTAAGAAGATTTTGGTGTTGCAGCCGTCCAAACGGGCCACCATTAGCGAGATCCACAGACACTTCTTTTTCCAATCGGTAGACTTTACCGATTTTGACCTGATTTGGTACACGGACCCACCGGAACTAGGGCCATATAAAATGAGTGCGGAATCGATGATGCCAGTGCCAGAATTGAGCAACAACAGCAACAACAACATTGCTCGGCCACCAGTGAAACGAAAGGCGAAGAAACCAGCCGTCAATAACGCCGGGTCGCCCAACTTGACGTCGCAGCCGCCTACAACAGCAGGTACAACAGCAGCAGCAGCACCACCACCACCACCATTTGCTTCTGCTCCGGTCACCCCAGGCGAAAGGTCCGCCAACGCCCCCAAATTCAGCACTGAAAGTATCACGGCAGCGTCGGTGGCTGCGTTTGTGTTGAATAAGGCGCAGACTCCCCAGCTAGATGAGGAGCCAGCTCCAACGCCAGTACCACCAACCAGGAAACCAGAGTATATCCCCGGCACGAATATTCTTCGTCCCCAAGTCAGAACTATGCGGATTAATTCCTCTGCCAATCCGTCAACAGCCACATCAGTCTCATCTAGCACGTCCACGCCTAATACTGCAACGTCCCCGGCGCCACCACGGGGGCCCACTTCATCATCAGCAGCAGCAGCGATTACCGGTGGAGCAACGGGCTCTACAGGTCCGTCTGTGGTACGCACGCGGCCGCCGCCAGCGCTGGCTTCCTCCGGCTCCGCCAACAAGCCCAAATCGAAGGTGATGGAAGTTACCCCGTTGTCTACCCTTGATGCCGCTTGGATCCAATTTCTCAATCACACCGACGAAAGAGTTCTTCGCATTGGTCCAGTGATTGCCCATACGGAGCCCACGGATGTATTTGAAAAGAAAAACAAAGCTAGTTTGACTGCCAGTCCTCTCGAGTTGAACAACTTCAAGTCGTCGAGATCAGGACCGAGCCTTTTAACTCAGATAGTTAATGGAGGCAGCAGCAATAGCAGCGGTGGTAGCGGCAGCAGCGGTGGTGGTGGAAATTTGGCCAATTCGTACCGCCATGAAAGTGTTGCTGTGCATGTTTATGGACGTTCAATGGGGAAGAATGACAGTACAAACCGCAGCGATGGGAAAGATGGCAAGGATAATGCCGAGGCCGTGAAGAGAAGTCCATCGGGGAAACTGAGAAAATCGTCCATATTGAAGCGGTTTGGGTTTGGCAGTCACGGAAGCGACAAAAAGGAAAGCACCCCTGAAGAAGGGTACGTGGATTTGTTGGCGAAACCAAAGACATGCACGATGATGGTGACCACCCATGGACGTGCACTTATTTGCCGCCGCAGTGAGACGCACGATGGCAATTATCGCGTGGTGTGTGAAATCAAATTGAAATATCCGTTTATCCATTTTCAGGAATTGGTTTCCACTGTGCCAAAGTTCTCCGCCAAGGCTGTGCTACCCACCACGGGTATATTTGTGATTAGTTCTCTTGATACGTCGTTTGTATTTGAGGTGGAAAGCCAGGAAGTTAACCAGTGGACAATGGTGTTGGCCAAGTCCAAATACAACGAACTCGAACGAGAGAAACTTGATGCGGGAGGCGAATCAAACCTGGTTGGTAAAGCAACCACAGATGGCGCCCCGCACCCACCACCATCCACAAGTGGCGCCGTGGCAACAAACGCTCTCCAGGATTCACCGGTGATTTCCTCGACGTACCAAGCACCTCGTGTGAATATGGGTGGGTACAATTCCCAGTCGCGGTCCTCGCCCTCTCCTGACACGCATACACAGTCCCCGGGTTTCGACCAAAGACGGAACGTGGTGAAACCGCTGTCGTCGCCAAAAGATCGAGTGAAGAATTCTCCATCCCAATCGAAGAGACCACCACCTGTGCCAATGGGTTACCCCAGTTCACCGAGTCCAGCAGCCAAGCCGGGAGAGGGCTACAATAGTGAGTTGAATATGCATACGGGCTTGCCGAAACATTCTACAGATAGTGGCTGGTTACATGCGGCACAATTGGCAGTGGCTAACAATAGTGGTTCTTCCCATAGCCATCCACAGCACAATCACCACCACCTGGGTGGCAACCCACAAAGGTCGAGCTTTAGTAGAGAACCGAAACAGAATGGTGGTGGTGGGGGGGTTGTGAGCAGTGGTGGGAATGCCAGTGCCGGAATTACCGCTATGAACTCGAAACTTTTAGCAAGAACGAGAAAGAAGTGAATGAGAGCGGGTGGGGTTAGATAGTTCCGTATATAGATGATTGAAGTTTATCAGAGAAATAGAAAATGGTGACAACTACTTTGACGGTGGTGGTGGTGTGCCGCATAACGGGAATGGACATGGTGTGGTTGCATCCAGTAGTTTCAAGCCGGCACGACGCAGGGCCCGGACCAAAGCAGCACCACACCCGCGCATAAGGGTGTACTCAGACACTCCTGGATATCCGGCCATTTCCTTGTGACATGGTTACCTATTAACCCATCAACAAGGCGGTTGGAGACATTACTTGGTCACGTGTGTTGCACAGCGACACTGTCATTGCCCAATATAAATATATAGTCATCTTTTAGCATATTGCAACTGGGTGACTGGCACTCGTCGTGCCCAGTAAAGACATACAAAATGTAAGTCCCTCTGTGATGTACTGACACTGCTGTCCCCGATGGAACAACAGTCAAGCACCACCACCACCATTACATTCGTATCATAATTTGGCCAACCTACACCCATACTCTGGGTAATCTTCTTCCCCCTCCACATAAACCGAGATCTGTGTCACGTGAACTAGGGCTCTAACCCTATTCATTTTATATACACACCTGAAAAACCCCTCCTCTCCACACTTTTTTTTTTTCCTGCACAACACTAACAAGCCCGTTTTACACTAACTAATCCCACTTTACTATGGCAGACGAGCAAATCTTTTTTTTTTTTTCACCCGCCCATAGTTAAGCACAGTTGGCCCCCTGTCCAAACAAATTGGTCTGCGCACGCCCTCATTTCTCCCGCACCATCGAAAAACCTGCAGCTGGATTTTGTCTTACCAAACTGAGGAGGAAGAAGAAAAAAAAAATTTCACTACGAATTTTTCATACTTACAATTACTTGCTTACTCACATATATACATAAACAAAAATGGCTAAATTCATCAAGTCTGGTAAAGTTGGTATGTAATGAATCGTTGTTCGAGTGTAGAGGACGGATATGTGGGATGGAATGTATAGGAATGAGTAAATGAATGAGCAAATGGATGTATAGAGAGAAGGAAAACTTTGTGTGTGGGAAGAGTTTGAAATTGTGATGGCACCAACCGACAAACCTCCGACAGAATATATCGATTTGTGAGCACGACATGTCGGTATAGTAAATGTACTAGATCTACGGTTTGAATATACCCCCCTGCGAGTATATTGGATCTCCTGAATGGTCAATATAAGTTATAATGTAACCGAGTAATTTGTCTCGAGAGTTTGAATGGCCCCTGTCTATTGCAATGTGCACTAAACGCCATCCATGCAAATCTTCCGCAGTATGAGGGACACCAGGCGCTATTCTCCATACCGTAACCCCATGTGTATCTTGTCGTTGTCCACCCTAAGATCACCTACTAACCCCTATATTTATAGCTATTGTCGTTCGTGGCCGTTACGCCGGTAAGAAGGTTGTCATTGTGAAGCCACACGATGAAGGTACCAAGTCTCACCCATTCCCACACGCCATTGTTGCCGGTGTCGAAAGAGCTCCATTAAAGGTCACCAAGGGTATGGGTGCCAAGAAGGTTGCTAAGAGAACCAAAGTCAAGCCATTCATCAAGTTGGTCAACTACAACCACTTGATGCCAACCAGATACTCCTTGGATGTTGAATCTTTTAAGGCTGCTGTTTCCGGTGAAGCTTTAGAAGAACCATCCCAAAGAGAAGAAGCCAAGAAGGTTGTCAAGAAGGCCTTGGAAGAAAAGCACCAAGCCGGTAAGAACAAGTGGTTCTTCCAAAAGTTGCACTTTTAATGAGCGAAGAAGGAGTAGTAGGATGCAGGCGTGAGACAGTCATATAAAAAGGGTTTAAACTTAATAGTATATAAATTAAAAAAAAGGTGAGAATCGTATTTATACAATACTCTTAGTCTTTTTGTTGTGCTGACGAGTTTTAAATGGCTTGGTTATTGTAAATTAGCTTTAATGATGAAGTTGTTTTGTTATAGTTGCTGTTGGTGATCACATTGTGCCTTTACGGTGGGGTTCACTAAACAAGCAAAATGTAGTTTTGGGGGCGTGCAATTACACATAGTTAACCATTGGTTACCTCATTTGCGTGCTGCCACCATGGTCAAGGGATTTCTTGGATGGGGTGGGATACTTTTAGTATTGAGTATTGGAAATTATCCGTGCTAAATAGGCAAAGTACAGATCTCATCGGCAATCACGCCAAATATCTTCATTTTCATAAGCTCCGCTAGTTTAATCGCTGCAGCACGGTGCGTTTGCTCATCATTGTGTTTTCTATCAGGGTAGCCTGCTGGAGCGGAGAATGGATAGTAAAAAGGATCCAAATATACTCTCATTAAGTACGGACATGATTTGACCACATCTTCGATAATTTCAAGGCATCTATAATCGAGCTCTCCGTCTGAGCTTATACAAAAGTACAGCAAGTTCTTACATGCAGTAATCCCCATCTGCCTCCACTTCAAAAGGAAGACTCTCTGTAGGTCTAAATATTCAAGTCCAGGAGGGAACTTTAGTTTCTCCATACATTTAACTTCTTGGGAAAATCCACTAAGATTCAACATTTTCAAGTTTTCCAATTTGTGGAAACTTCCTTGGATGTCTTCCACTAGGCCTCGTTCAAGATAAAACTCCTCAAGAGAACGCGGCAATACATCAAGGTTTAAAAAGGTCATTGGGTTATAGGAAAAGTCCAAACGGCGCAACTTGGGGCAATCCGTCAACTTCAATTGTCTGGTATCTTTGAGGTTACACTCTTTGAAAAATAAGCTCTCAAGCGACTTGGGGAAGCGAAGACAGCCGGCAGTAAGACAGAACTTGGCACCGGATATTTCCATATGCGTTGCCTTGGGAAACTTGTCTCTGAAAAAGGTATTAGGAAGTTGGGTTTCTTGCTCCTCAAAGATAAGGCGAATGTTCAAATACAATAACCTCTTAAGTACTTTAAAGCGCAGTAGTTCCGTACCACTGCACGTTAATGATAGGCTGATAAGGGTATGTGGTAGTGATGATATATTCCGCAATTCTTCAAACCATGAATCAAACACCTTCAAATGGGGTAAATAAAGGGAAATCAATTTAACACCATCCCTCAAGATACCAGCAAATCTCAAATTACCAGCTCCACGGATATCAACCTGGCTGTTTCCTGATGATGAATTGGGGTTGTTCAATTCGGGGTTGTTTGTCCACTCCAAATGAGTTCTAGATATCTGCAAAGTAACCAACGTGGTTGGAAAGGAACCCTTCTCGAAACGAATGCCCTTAGAACAGCATAAGCGCAATTTGGTTAAATGCCGCGGAAACGTTATGGGTTGTGTCGACTCAAAAGCAATCTTGTCAACTGAAATATTGATGTCTTTTAATGTTTGGGGAAATCGAAACCCCTCAAAGTTCACGGCTTTCCCATGAAAGTGAAATTTCGTGAGCTTTGGGGGAAGCTGGAAATATCTGCTTACCTTCACCGGAAGGTCTGGGTCATAGTCATACTCAAACTCTGGAGGTAGACCAACCATATTTAAGAAGCCGATGCTCAACTCTTTTAAACCATCGGGAAACTTAAGCTGCGCTGGTGGTGTATACTCGTCTAAGATCTGAGGGTAGGCGGTGAGAGATAACTTTTCGAGATACCGGTATGGTTCAAATACATCCCAATATGATTCGTATGGTAAAGGAGACGCGTAACAACGAACCCAGCAGGCAACTTCAAACTCGCGAATGAGCTTGGGAAGTTTGAAAGACGCAAACGATGCGATCTTAAAGTTCTCGGCTGCAAACGTCTCCAAGAATTGCAACTGGCGCAAGTTGAACAGTTCAACCACCACGTCCTCACTTTCATGACTATTTACAATCTCCAAGTATCTCAACTTGGGCGGAAAAGATGGTGAATACTCACTCTTGTCCAAGACTAGTTCCTGTATACTTAACCGGGTCAAACTTCGAGGGATGTATGCAATATCCTCAACGGTGGTTGCAATTTCCCCGATTGTCATTTCAACTAGGTTTGAACTTATTGGCAAATCAAAGATCCCCCGGGGATATTCACGTAAGCTAGTTCTTTCGCTGGTTGGATAAACGTACATAGGGAATTCTTGCACATTAATCTCGTCGTGGTTGTCAAATGTGTATGTGGCTTGCATTAGGTGATCATCTCCCAGTGCTTGTTTATCATTATGGTGTATTATCACCTTTGAACCAGCTCTTAAGCCCAACGGATCAGTTGCCATTAATAGTTCAAAGTTTTTAACCTCAAAGAATTCCACAATTCGAGGCACGAGTCTTGGGTATTTAGTCATTAGGTCTACATTAGACTTTACGCTGGTGAATGTGAACTTATCCGTCGAGTAGAACTTTGGATACATGTAGATATCTTCTTGGTAGCCAGTTCGGTCAATTTGTTCCTTCTTGCTTAAAAACCCTGAGAGATTGCTATTCTTATGACCAATCATCTCAGGAATCACCTCATCCTCAAATAGATCTCTGATGACGACATGATGATAGAGTTTATTACGCATATATGGTCCCAAAACTGGAATGTCCTTGAGTAATAGTAGACGGCGGTGGGGAAGGTACTCCACTATAAGTTCGATAATTTCCGGGGGAAGCTGGGGGAGCTTTCCCTGAAGAAACATTGACTTGTTCATGGTTGGTAGAAGGTAATGTAGCTTCAAAGACTAGAACAAGATGTATTTGTAGAATGAGTCGAAAATCTTGAAAAGGTAACTGGCCACGGGTATTTTAATACTAAAGGGAAATCTCTTTCCTCTGTTGCGGGGAAACCTATATGGGTAAATCAGCTATTTAGGAGACTCCAAGCGCTTGATTGGTGGTCCATTGAGGCTTGTCAATAAGCCAGATCCATCCTCTAAAGTCGATTATTACTGTAGATGTAAACTCTGTTTTAATTTGCCAATAGTCAGCTGGCATGGCTTAGTTTAGTCCAATGTCGCAGTTCTGTAACTGGATATGAAATGTCACCAGTATTATTTATATGCGATCAGATTTAGTCCATTAGAGTCATTTGAATGGCTATTGATGCATTATTGTGAGTTAGACTGGCTTTTGCTGTTGTCTACCAGTCTTTTATTTCATGGTTTACTACAGGAATATACAAAGAAACTATATAAGAATAAATTGTGCAGAATTAGTATGGAAGATGGACCACTCAGTTATACAAAAAGGGGATCTCCACATATGAAATAACATTCACTCATTGCTAAGAAGTACCCCCACTCATTGCTAAGAAGTACCCCCACTCATTGCTAAAAAGTACCCCCACCCATTGCTAAGACCACATCGAAATTGTTTGGTTGGGTTTTGCACCGCTTTTGAGGACCGATGAAAAAAAAAAGACGAAAAGACGAAAAACCCCAAAAAAAATGCCATCAGATACTCAAGAATACACCACCTATCACCAGCTGATAGCCACGCAATAACCAATGTCGGTAGAAAAAGGTGTAGCTAGTTTGTCGGTAAAGGACGATAGTGTTCCTGCCTCCCTTGAGCATGAACAAAAAATCACTCCTTGGGAAGTGGAAGGTGCAGTTGTTGATGGGAAACAGCAGGGCATTGATTATGATAAGTTGATTAAACAATTCGGTACTAAAGGTATAACCGCAGAAACTCTTGCCAGATTTACAGAAATCACCGGCCATGAACCCCACCCTTTCTTGAAGAGAGGTGTCTTCTTCTCTGAACGAGATTTATCCAAGATTCTCGATTTGTATGAGCATGGAGAACCATTCTTCTTATACACCGGACGTGGCCCTTCGTCAGACTCGATGCATTTGGGCCATATGATCCCATTTGTGTTCACCAAGTGGTTGCAGGAGGTCTTTGATGTGCCATTGGTGGTGGAGCTCACTGATGACGAAAAGTTCTTATTCAAGCAAAAGTTGACTATTAACGATGTCAAGGGTTTTGCTACTGAGAATTGTAAGGATATTATTGCTGTTGGTTTCAACCCCGAGAATACGTTTATATTCTCCGATTTGCAGTATATGGGCGGGGCGTTCTATGAGAATGTAGTTCGCACGTCTCGTCAAATTACCACGTCGACCGCCAAAGCGGTGTTTGGGTTTCAGGACATGGACTGTATTGGGAAACTTCATTTCGCATCCATACAAATCGCCACGGCGTTCCCATCCAGTTTTCCTGATGTGTTGGGACTCCCTGAAAAGACCCCATGTTTAATTCCCTGTGCCATTGACCAGGATCCGTATTTCCGGGTCTGTCGTGATGTAGCGGATAAATTGAAGTTCTCCAAGCCAGCATTGATCCATGCAAAGTTTTTCCCAGCTCTACAAGGTGCGAGTACCAAGATGTCGGCTTCGGATAAGACAAGTTCGATCTTTATGGATGACACTCCCCAGATTATCAAAAAGAAAATTAACAAGTACGCCTTCTCTGGTGGTGGTGCTACTTTGGAAGACCATCGTGCCAACGGTGGTAACCCGGATGTTGATGTGGCCTACCAGTACTTGTCGTTTTTCAGTCACGATGACGAAAAATTGCAAAGCTTGGAAGAGGGGTATAGAAAGGGTGAGGTTTTGTCGGGAGAAATGAAGAAGGAGTGTATAGAGGTGTTGCAGGAATTTGTGGCGGCATACCAAGAGAGGAGAAGTAAGGTTGACCAGACTGTCCTTGATTCGTTTATGAGGCCTCATAAGTTAGTGTTTGGCCAAAAGGAACGATTGGTGCCTGCCAAGCCAAGACAGTAATGCAGCAAGCAATAGGGCGTGTGTCTGTATAGTGTAGATGTATGGCGTAATGCGTTTGTATTTACTGGTTGAATTATTCTATGTAAAGAGCCTCTTGACGTTTTCCACTATGTACATACATTTTTCGAAATCATCAGCCTCCACTTGGTTGCCCTTGCCGAACCACTTTGAACCTATGGACAAGATTGTATTCTTGGGGTGGTTTTTGAGCATCATCTTGCCGATCTGAGACGCTATAATCAGTATTTTCATATTGGCATGGTCACCTACAAGTAGCTGTGGTTCTATACCCAAGTCACCCGCATCTTCCTCGATGTCTAAGGAAGAACTATAATTGATGCTGGTGCGTGTGGGTATATTAATAGCAAACGACGTGTCTAATACACCATCGATGTGAACGTTGATGATTTGTTTATCGGCTAGTTCGAGCTTATGGAAGAAGAATTCTGCATGTGGGTCTTGGGGGTATGATGATGTGAAAGATTTAGAGAATCCGGTTGGGTCAGTAGTTATGTGGGTCATTTGTGGTAGGATTGATTTAACTGGGAATGTGGATTATCTTCGGACGTTTGTTATCTATAACCACATCCCAGTAACTGCCAGAAGCTTGTACATGTCAATGAGTGTTGATATTTGGGTTTCGTGCCGAGGAAGTGGGCAGACAATGCCGAGGAGGTGCATCGTGTGGAAAGAAAAAAAAATATTCAGGCTTTGCGATGGGGGCATTTTGGTACTATCTGAGAACCATGTGGTAATAGGAACAGTATTCGCATTAACATGTCAGTGCAGTGAATAATGGATAAGATGTTATAGTGTGATGTTGGAAATGGGTTCTAATGAATCCAAACTTATTTCAGTTTATTGGATCGAGGAATACTTGTGTATTGCATTGTTTTTATTGTACAATTGCTGCGAAAAAGGGCAATAAATTTTTATTCCCCATTCCACAACATTTCTCCACGAGATACTACCCGAGAGGAAATACTACTTATTTATTGTGGAAATGGGACATATCCCGGGATATCCCAGGGTGAGACAATTTCAATTATGAGTGGAGGTTTGAGTAGTGGCTTTAGTCTGACCATAGTGCAGTCAGTCAACCACTACAAGTGTAAACCACTTTCTGAAGAGAGCCGTCCAACCAATCGAATCTAAGATCGAATACCCAAAACGGCCTTTTAATTCATACAAATGCAAGCGCCACAATAATACAACACCTACTCACCTTTACAAAATACCGACATTGTCGATGACGTAATTCACCAAAACCCATACGGCCGTAGCTGACGGGAAAAGAATGGCACATCTGGGATATGGTATTAACTATACCCTCAAGCCACCACCAGGAAAATTCCCTACAAATAAAGATACGACTCCCAACAAGATACAACTAATCTGTATTTAGTAAGCATTTGTAATACCATAGTAATAGCATAAACCGAATAAAAGAAACATGACGATTTCGGGTTGTTCCATCCGCCATCTTCCGAGTGGACAAAGCGAAAATCGTATGGAGAATTTTTTTATTTTTTTTATTTTTTTTTGTGCGGTGGTGGCACCAAAGCCAGTGAAAAATTCAACCTTGCTTGTATGACTAAGTCTTCAGGGTATGGTTAGATATATAAGGTTTCCTTGAAATTGAAACTTGCCTTTTTTGGTATACATATATAGTGAACCTAACGGTGATTTGATTTATAAAGTTCCGGCGTGATTAGGTTTATTTTTATAGTCCGAGTTCGTAGCTTCTTTTTTTTTACAGTTCCTGTGTGATCATCGATTTATAAGTTCCACCTTCAACCAGTCATAATTTGCAGGGTCTTGGGCTTTTAGAATAGATATTCAAACCTGCTTGTATTATAGATATAGACCCTAACGACAGATCATTCATTCCCCATAGCGACATATCATGAGTGACACTGTCTTTACCCCTATCGAGGATGCATTATTGGCGTTCCAAAAGGGAGAATTCTTAATAGTCATGGACGATGAAGACCGTGAGAATGAAGGAGATTTAATTATCGCTGCTGAACTCACCACGCAAGAGAAGATGGCATTCTTGGTGAGATACTCATCAGGGTACGTTTGCGTGCCCCTTTCAACTGAACGGGCAGATAAATTGCAGTTACCCCACATGGTTCCAGGACATTCCGATAGACAAGGCACTGCATTTACGGTGACTGTTGATTACACAGAAGGCACCACCACTGGGATTTCTGCGTATGACCGGGCATTGACTACCAGGAAGTTGGCTGATGCCGAAAGCAAACCCCAGGACTTCACCCGGCCAGGCCATATAGTTCCATTGAGAGCGGTCCCGGGGTTATTGAAAAATAGACGTGGCCACACTGAAGCTGCTGTACATCTCTGCCAGCTAACCGGTTTGCAGCCAGCAGCCGCCATTTGTGAGTTGGTGCGAGACGAGGATGGGTTGATGATGCGTTTGGATGATTGTGTAAAGTTTGGTACCAAGCATGGCATTAAGTTGATCACTATCAAGCAGTTGGTTGATTACATTGAGCAGGAAAAGTAGTGGTGTTGGCGAGTTGTTTTGTAATACATAGTGATTGGCGTGTACACACTGGTGGTTTTATGTATTGGTTACTACCAAGTGCACGGCAATGTAGTTATATACTAATAATGAAGTTATATATGGCAATGTAGTTGACCATTAATGAAGTTGACCAACAAAGTATCACCAATGATCTAATAACCCACTCACAACACACACACACACACCCTAGGCCACATTGTCATGGATACTCCCCCCTTTACTTCAACCAAAGCTGCGCCTTTCTCTTCCCACTAACCTCATCCTTAACACTCTTCACATCAACAACAACCTTATCAAACACCGCCACCGTCCTCTTCACACCCTGGAAATCACTAAACCTCAACTCAAACAAATCCTCGTCGTAATCAGCACTGTTCACGTCCCCCATACTCTCCAACTTGATCAAGCCCTCAACTCCAAACTTCGGCACCAACACAACAATCCCATTATTAAAACAGGCAATAACATACCCCTCGTGTTCAGATTCGTTGTTCCGCATCACCTGTCCCACATAGTACTCGATACTGGCCCTACCGGCAAACTGGGCGTTTCTATGGCGTCTATTGATGTTGCGAACAATCATCTCCATCTTGGTCTTATCGCGGTGGCTCAAGTCCAAGTTCTCGTACCCAATAGCTCCGGCTAACTGCCGATGAGCAACCACGTCACAGTACCGTCTAATTGGCGACGTGAAATGGGTATATATATCCACCGCCAACCCATAGTGTCGGAATTCAGGGTACCCATAAGAGCCAGATGGGAAATACTCAGCAGCCATCATACACCGAGTGGACATAATCCGCACAAGGGTGTTAAAGTACGGATCCTCAGCATCCACACACCGATCAAGAGAATCCGCAAGTGCTTTGGACGATTCAAGGGATATGGAAAGACCATTCTTGCGCACACTCAACATCTGGTTCAACTTCTCAAAGTTTGTAGCCGGTGGAGGAGCATGCCGTCTAAGCATGGCCGTCTGAGGATAAGCATCATAGATCTTACGTGCCACAGAGATATTGGCAAACAACATAAACTCCTCCACCAAAGAATTGGTTTCTAGTAACTGCTTAATTTCCACCTCCTGCGGATCAGACGTTTCACTATCCATATGGACTTTCACCTCTGGAGAAGCCAAATTCAACGCCCCAGCATCTAATCTCTGCTGCTTCAACTTCTTGGAGAGTTTCAAGAGGATCCTCATTGACTCGGTCAACTCATCTGTCATTGCCGGGTCATCTAACCGTTTTTGGGCCTGTTCATATGAAAATGCCTGTCTCGACTTGATCACCGACTTCATAAACTTCACCAGAACTATCTGGGCCTCCTCATCCAATTCCCAGATCACAGAAAAGGCAAACCTCTCCACAAACGGTTTAAGTGAACACAAGTTGGTTCCCAAGAGCATTGGCAACATATCGATACGCTTATCCACCAAATACACCGAAGTACCTCTACTAGCACCCTCTTGGTCCAACGCAGTATTGGCCTTGACAAAGTGAGTCACATCAGCAATGTGCACACCAACCTCGTAATTGCCGTTGGGTAGCTTCTGGGCATGCAAAGCATCGTCAATATCCACACAGTTAGGAGGATCAATCGAACACACCAATTTATCACGCAAATCCACCCGTTTCTTCAACTGAGAATCATCCGTGTTGGAAAAGTCGGCCGGAACCACCCAGTTATCACCTTCTTTAGGCAAACAGTCTAGCACGTTTTTGGAAAATGGTCGGTACTCAACATCATGCTCCAATAACAACGCCTCGGTTTCAGCTTCAGCACTTTCAATAGCCCCCAAAGTACGCACAAAATGGCCCTGGGGGTACCGGGAGTTTACTGGCCACGAGTCAACCACCACAACGATCCTCTGGCCCAAGTATTCGCGGGCTTTTCGAGTTCGGATCCGGATTTTCGGGAGCAACTTATCCATAAGGATAACAAAACACGGCCTGGACGCATGGGACGTGGAGGAGGAGGCGCCACCACCACCACCGGAAGCACTGGCATCATCAACTACAGAAGTAGGGTCAATCTGACCAACATAGTACCGCCACGACCGACGAACTATGGCCACAACCTTGGCAGTAGGCTGAACACGATCAACACTAGACCCAGCAGACGTCACTTTCATCGCCTCCTGGGCCAAGAGAAGCCGCTCCCTATCGGAAACAACCACTCTAGAGGCACCACCACCGCCATCATCATCATCATCAGGGTTCTCATCATCCTTGCCAATGGTTTCCTCATCGATAATAGTCGTTGATGGTTCTTTCCATTTATCTCGGGGCAACAACTCCACAATCACCGCATCAGAGTTGAATCCCCGATTGAGATTCCTGGACCCGATAACCAATAACGGTTTCTTGAATGCAGGTACCTGTACTGTACCTTCCAATATATTATACTGGGAGATGTTTAGTATGCCCTGGTACAACGTTCCATTCTTGATCCCGGCCATAATCCGGGCCTGGGAATAGTATTCCGGAAACGTCGTGTCACCATCACCATCCACGGCATCAAACCGTTCACTGACCAAATCACTAGGGATCAAATCACGCAATTCATCGGCACCTGGTAGCGCGTCAATATATTCTGGTAATGAACAAGTATCTATACCTTCAGATTTTGCTCTATTGCGATTATCTTTATCGTTGCATATAAATATCACACGTATACCCGGCAAGTGTGACGAGTACCAACTGGCCACCTTCCTAATAGCAGCATCATTACGGTCGTTAATAGTTTGTTTCTTACCCCGCTGAACATAGGTGGCTTCATTGAATTCGTTGTGGAACACAATAAACCGCTTATCTTCCGACTTTACGAGGTTTCTCAACCGCTGGTATATAGGATAGGAGCGGTTCTTCACCTCTTCCAATACCGTCTGGGGAATAATTACGTCATAGAAGACCTGGGTGTTTTCTAGCAAGTCTATCGCATGCAACACTATATTTGTATCCAAAACTACATAATGGGCAACACCGTCACTAGTGCGCTGAGGAGAAGACGAAAGTATGAGCTGGGGTAACTGTCCTTGTGAGTCGGGTTTGAGAATGGTGGGACAATGAGTACACAATTGTGAGTAACAAGGAATATCATTGCGTAGATAGTGTTCACGTACGACTTTCAATGCTGATCCATTACGCGATTTAATAAATACTTTTGAAGTTACGCTTAGTCCAGTCGATAGTCTCTTTCTATCCAACGTCATAATGAAGTTCGATAGGTTTCGACAGGTTCCTGGTGTACCACTAGCCTTATATACCTATACTAACAAGCTCATCGGGGGTTGAAAATTTCTTTCCACAGGCAAAAAAAACAACTCCAACTGGTAGCGAGGAGATATGATTACGTGATAAATGATTGCAAAAAAAAGCCCTTCTCTCAGCAGAATAGGTGAATGGTGATTGCTAGGGGGAGTTACCTTCTTCTTCTTGGTGGCTGATGGTGGTGGTGGTGGTTGTGGTGGCGGCGGACTCGGACTCCAATTTCCCCGCCTCTTGGACTGCTGGGGCCACCACCAGATGCAGACCAGTCTGAAGGTGAAGAGCTATTATTATGGGTAATCCTATATGCTGGAGAAGATACCTGGCGAGGCACGCGGGCATGCAGCTCCTCATTAGTCACCAATAGGATAGGCACCTCGGGCGATTTGTCGAAACTGTAGTAACTTTCATCCGACTCCGAGCTGGAGTATGATAAACTGGGTGGGAAAGATGTGCTGGTGTGCTGGTGGTGAGATGATGGGTGGTGAGCAGCAGAGAAGGGCAAGGAGGTTGGTGCCATCACGGTATCGTCGTCGAGTGGAGATAATCCACCGCCACCATCTAGATTCATCAAATCGTATCTGGCAAAATTAACCCCATAGCTGCCAAAGTAGCTGCTTTCAGTCCCCTTGGCTGGGACGACACCAACTGTATGGTGGAGCGGTCTCAAGTTTGGATGTACTATAGAACTGGTGAAGCCGATAGGCTCGTGCACCAGATCAAAGCGATAGTGGGTACCTATTGGGGGAATAACTATGCTATTCGTCATTGACATTTCGCCAGGTGGTGACAATGGCTGCAAGGTGGAATATCCACCACCAGTTGGTCTTCTCTTTCGTGCCAGGGGCGGTTTATTATACCCGGGCGATTTGGAACTGTTTCCGACACAACTAAGCGGTCCATGCCTTCTCTTTATGGTGGATTGCCTGGTTAACGTCGGGTGGGTTATCGACTGTCTCAATAGGTCCCGTTTCTCCAACTTGTCGGCACTCTTGGAAAACCCACGGAAGAACTGCATCACTCGGTTCCGTTTCTTTGGGTTCTTCATTTCCAATTCTCGGGACTCAAAGCTGGTGAATGGGTGTATCTGAAGCACTCTTTGGGACCCGGAGGAGGACCTGGAGAAGGACCTGGAGGAGGTGCCGGAGGAGGTACGCGATGCCGACACCACCGGGGTAAAGTATCTCATCCCCGGCGGCGGCTTGTTGTCACCTAACCGGTATCTACTGTCGATGGAGAGTAGCTGTTGTCTGCGGTTGTATAAAGGGGGGTATCTACTGATTAAGTTAGGGTCGCGGAGCTCCTCTAAGGTGGCGATGTCAATAACGTCGGCATCTGGCCGAAGACTGCTCAACATGGTTGACTGATGTGTCCAATCTTGCACACACCACTTCCAACCGGTGTGTGTGGGGGGGGTTACTGTTTTGTTCAAACTGGGGTATATCCAACAGGAAGTGGAGAAAGGGGTAATTATAGTCGGTGTGTTTGCGGGTAAGCAGAAATACCATAAAAACCCCGCTGGTTTATAATGAATGGCTGAGCGTTTTGTTATTGTGAATGGGAGGAGATAACTGTAGTCTAGGCATATCTTAACAAACATCATACCGTTGTGGATGTTTTCCATAACAAAGATCAGCTACCATCCACCTGGCCTCTTGGCCAAAATGACCATCCCCCCAACAACAACAACAACCTTATCACCCAATACTCCCAACTATTCAAATAGCCACTTCACAACCCCATTTCTGAAATGGGTGCAAATTCCTCCAATATAAATCCAATTCCAAGTCACATGACCCCGGTTATTTCTTTTTCTGGTCCAATGAAAAATCTTCACTTTTGCGAATGTTTTTTTTTTTTTTTTTTTTCAACACCGAGCAAATCAAAAGAAATCAGTTCCAACGTACTTAACTGTTGGTATTGTTTACTTCTTAGTCCACACACGTAAATTCATATATACAGATACATACAATGGGTGCTGCTTACACTATACTCGGAAGAACCGTCCAACCTCACCATTTATCTATTGCGACTTTAGGTGCGGTGGTGTTTGTGCTTGCTCCCAAGCCATGGGGTAAGAAGGAGGCTCCTGCTGGACCACCAATTAATGCATCTTCTCCTGAAGAGGAAACCTTTGTTAAAGAATGGTTAGCCAAGCATGCTGCTGCCGCTGCTGCCGAAAAGCATTAAATATCATGTATACACAATATAGAGAAGAAACAACAAAAGTTGGACAAAGGTTGTAGTGAGTTAATATTGCAGACGGTTGGGAGTGTGAGAGAGAGATTGGGTGGGAGTGTGTGTGAGGTTACTTTGAGAGGATAGATTATTTATTTATTGTTCATGTTTGCTTTTTGTTTTGCGAATAACATTGTGCAATTCCAATGGTTTGACCGATACTCGAGGAAGTGTGTGTATATATAAGAGACCTTATTCAGTAGGGTGAATATCTATGTGAAGTATTGTTTTAATTGTATGTGTTATCTACAACGAAGGATCATGATATGGGCATTTTCCTCGGCCATTACTTAACTATGGTCCATATTCCTTCCAACCACCTCCCATTCATATTCCATTCAACCACATCACGTCCTCTCCCCGTGTTATACACTCAGACTTACACCACTCAGCCAGAAATCGACCTATTATATATGTTTTGTATCCAATACCAATTCTATCCTTCCCTAATTCCTATCCGGGTAACTTGTTTTCTTTTTCCGGTTGAGATGTTTCTCGAGATGAGATTGGCAAAAAAAAAAAAAAAAGAATGAAAATTAGTTCAAGTATATGGTACCATCTTCAGCTCATTACTAGCAAAACAGACTGACTGGAGAAGCAAGAAGGAATAATGTCGGCCATATATAAAGCATTACAGAGCAAGTCTTCGAAAGAAACCTCGGAAAAGGCCAAACATATAAACAGACAAAGATTACTCGTGATATCTTCGCGTGGTATCACTTATAGACACCGCCATTTGATCAGTGATCTCTTAGCATTATTACCTCATGCCCGTAAAGAACCCAAATTCGACTCCAAGAAGAACTTATACCAGTTAAACGAGGTGGCGGAATTGTACAATTGCAACAATATCTTCTTCTTTGAATGTAGAAAGCACCAAGACTTGTACCTCTGGATATCCAAACCGCCCAACGGTCCCACGTTAAAGTTCCACATTCAAAATTTGCACACTTTGGACGAATTAAATTTCACCGGGAACTGCTTGAAAGGGTCGCGGCCAATCTTGAGTTTCGACAAGGCGTTTTTGGAGAATGACCACTTTCGGTTATTGAAGGAGATGTTCACCCACACTTTTGGGGTGCCACCAAATGCAAGGAAATCCAAGCCGTTTGTAGACCACGTGATGACTTTTTCGATTGTGGATGGGAAAATCTGGATCCGGAACTTCCAAATCAACGAAACCCGCGATATTAAAGAGGAGGCGGCGGCAGGAGAGGTTGCTCCTGAAGAGTTGAATTTGGTGGAAATCGGTCCTCGGTTGGTGTTAACATTAATCACGGTATTGGAAGGGTCTTTTGGCGGACCCAAGATATACGAGAATAAAGAGTATGTGTCACCAAATTTCGTCAGAGCCCAAGTCAAACAGCAAGCGGCCGAACAAGCGAGAGGTAGAGCCGAGCAGGCCAGAGAGAGAAAGATCAAAAAGCGGAGCCAAGTATTGCAGCAAGATCCATTGTCTAATGACGCCTTGTTTAAGGATTAGAGTTTGGCTATTTTCTTTTTTGTTGTTGTTGTAGGTTTTCCTTATAATGTGGTTTAGAGTTATAGTCTGACGATAGAAAGACAAAGATAGTTACTGGATTGGATGGGAGTTTTATTTCTTTTTTGGAAATTGTGACAATCCTCGAGGATTCGCATTGTAGACTGGCTGTCAGAGTTGTTTGTTTTCCTGAATATGACGGGGGTGGTGTTTTCTATTTTGTTATTTCCCCTCTCTGATTGTGTATGTGAAGGTAGTATGGAGTGTGATGGTTTGTTCAACAAAATCGCACCTGGATTACCTACATTATCTACATTATATGCGGGTCAGACCCACTGGGGTATATTCATCAGATACATATGGAGCCTAAACCAAGGAGAGACGGGAGGACGAGTGGATATTTCCCGGCTGGCGTTGGATAGGTGTTTTATAATACACATATTAATGTTGTCCTATCAATCCATGCCCTAGGCAACTGTGAAAGGAGGTTTACATATATTGTTCCCTCCTTTTTCCTTTTTTTGTCCCCCAAACAATACAATAAATATGGATGTGTTTGCCAGAGCATTATTATAGCATTATTATAGCGTTATTATACCATTATTATACCATTATTATACCATTATTATACCATTATTATAGAATTGTCCCCCCTGCTTCCCCTTGTTCTGGCTTATATTTTGTACTTGCCACACAGCCTTCATTTCTCTATCAAACCTATATTATAACTCCCCCATTTCCAAGGGATAAGAGAGCCCGGATTATTAGAAAGAGGAAACATGGTTACAATGATACCGTCATAAGCAATAATGCCAAAATTAGAATAACGATTCGCGACATTCGGGTTTCCCTTTTGCGCGACTTTTTTTTTTTTCTTAACCAAGAATTAACTTTTTACATAGTGTCCATTTTTTTTTAACGTTGTACTTTAAAGGGGACTAGTGGCCCCACTGTAAGGAGTAACTATAGTAGAACTACTGAGACAAAGAAAGTAGGCTTAACTGACTTAAGAAAACCCCACATTCGTCTTCCCTCCCTCCCGACTATCTGTGTTACTGGTGAAGAAAGAAAAAAAAGCACTCTTTTTCTTCTTTACGTGAATTAGGTTAACTGGTGATACTGTATTAAGCACTGCCCCCAACCCATTCGCTGATAATACCAGTTTTCGGCCCGCTCTTTTAATATTAATCAGCTTATCCAGCTTATCCAGCTTATCCAGCTCACCACTTATCGTTGACACCGGTTTATAACGTTGCTGTGGTTTTACCGTTGCTACCATCCAGTACTTGTCGATGAGTTCTCAGAATGCACCATATCCTATGGATATGTCACCTCCTAACAGAAGACGAGATTCTGGCGACTCGTTTGAGTTCTCAGCTTCGCCAGTATCGTCTGTTCATTACCAACCGCTGCACGATCCATATTCGGTAATTAATACCCATTCAGATACGGCATCTTCGCACCTCTCGCAAGCCACTCCCGGGAATCACCAACAACACCATCCATCATCCTACCACCCATCATCCTACCACCCATCATCCTACCAACCACCCATTAACTCCTGGACCGCCGCTGCCACTGCCCCCTTCCAGCTGAACCCAACCGCACCACTAACCCAAGAAAACACCCCCAAATTCCCCACCAGAAGCTTTAACCACCACAAAACCACAAAACCAGAACAAACCACAAACTCCTCCTCCAGCACCGACGAGTATGAACTATCTTCACTTAGCAAACGAGAACTACCACCATTACCTGATGATTCACACACTTTCCAGTCCTACCAACGAAACCCGTTTCGCAGTGATGGAAACACCAACAACTTCCACATGATGCCACTCCCATCATCAGCAAGATCAAACCCCTTCACCACTAACAGTAACGAGTATGATGAAAATGATAACCTACAAGCTGGGTCCAACCGTCGTAGCGTGTTTGGCGAGGTTTTCCACCTTGACGATAAAATCCACCAGAATGAGAAAAACCGCTTACGAACGCTACGCAGTAAACCACGGTTCCACTATACAAAGCTACCGTACTTTACTATAGTGGTGACTCTAATCCAAATTGTGGTGTTTATTGTAGAACTAGTGCGGATGACGGAGTTGACTGGATCTGCGTTCCAGACCCAGCCGTACTTTAATCCTATGCTTGGACCATCCACTTTTCTTTTGATCAATATGGGTGCCAGATTTGTGCCTTGTATGCACCAAATTGATGGCGTAACCAATGATACTTCTATCAACTTCCCCTGTCCCAACTCTACGGTACCAGCCACTAACGTGTGCAGTTTATCCGAGCTCTGTGGATTATCAGGAGTGCCAGTTGTAGATAACCAGTACCATCCTAATCAGTGGTACCGGATTTTTATTCCAATTTTTTTGCACGCGGGGTTCTTGCACATTCTCTTTAACTTGCTCTTGCAGATCACCATGGGTGGCTCTATTGAGCGGAATATCGGGGTTTTGAAGTACGCCATCATCTATATAGCCAGCGGGGTGTCGGGGTTTTTATTGGGGGCGAATTTCACTCCCCAGGGGATTGCATCCACTGGGGCCCTGGGGGCGTTATTTGGCGTGGTGGCCACTAATATTCTCTTGTTTGTGTACACGGGGAAGAAAAACACCAATATGTATGGCACCAAGCACTATACTCTATTTATATGTATTATGGTGGGAGAAATCGTGGTGTCGCTAGTGTTGGGGTTATTGCCTGGATTGGATAACTTTTCCCACATTGGTGGGTTTGCTATGGGGATTCTTACTGCGGTGTTACTATTGAAAGACCCATATTTTGTGTATGAGGATGGCATTATTACCTATGCCAACACCCCTACTCTATGGCAGCAGTTTCTTGATAACTGGAACCCTTTTTATGCCATTGAAGATAAGATTAAGTGGCGGTTTATGGTTTGGTGTGGTGTTCGCGGGGTAGCGTTGATTCTAGCCGTGGTGTACTTTGTAATGTTGGCGAGGAACTTTTTCCAGGGCGATAATGTTGATCCCGAGACTCGGTGCCGGTGGTGTAAGTATATCAACTGCATACCCGTGCACGGGTGGTGCGATGCTGGCCAGATATCTGTGTCTGAGGATTCTGGGGCTGGTAATGGCGGCCTGGGACCTGTTTCCGAGAGTCCCCGGTCGATATTGACCAAGGTTCCTGTAACTACCACCTTCACCACCCATGCTTCCGATCCTACCCTTCCGCCGGAGATTACAAACACCGCCGATACCCTGTTCAAAAGGCGTGATGGTGGAGGTGCTGCTGACGAGAATGGTGCACCCAAGAATGGGGTAGTGTCTTACGACGACGTTTACGTATACGAAGAGTTTAATGTCTTTCAGAAACCAGCGAGATTAGCAGTTGCCGTGGGAGTAGAAAAAGGGTCGGTTGAGGTTGCGTCTCCAGCAGAACAGAGCTTGTCTGGAGGTACACTTCCACGAGAGACATTGGCTGCGAACCAGGATGTTGGGTTGATTGGAGTTTATTTCATTATTGGGTTGTTTACCCTTGCTTATTTTAAGAAGAGAAGGTCTGTATAAGGGAAGGAGGGATTATAACGTGTTATTTATGTATACTTGTTATTATTAAATTGTCACAAATACTGTTACAATATGGAAATGGTTTGTTTGGTTAATAGTGTAGAGATCTGAGTGGGGGGGGTGAGAGAGATTAGTCTGGTCAGTATGGAATATGCTGTCCTTGAGTTTAAGTATTCATTATACATTATCCAACTAATCCCCACAACCCTCGACAACCCTCCACCACCATCCAACCACCATCCAGATCATTCTGGTACCATACACCACTCCTAATACAATATCTCCGGGTAACACTATCCTATTATATTTGCCAGTTTCACACGACCGAATTTTCACTTTTGCATTTTTTTTTTATTTTTTTTTTATTTTTTTTTTCCATCAGAAACACTTCAATATCAAGACTAACCTAACAAGACCAAAGTAGAATACTACTACCTAAAACACCTGCAGCATGTTAACAAGAACGATAGGTAGGGTCTCAAACACACGTATAACCTATACGACTAGGTCGCTTTCTAATAGCGCCCATCTTTCCTCCTGGTTTGGTGATTTGTTCGGCAAAGCCAACCCATACAAAGCAAAAAAACCCGAGGAACCAAAGTACCAGAAGAAGTCCAAGGAAGAAATAGTTGCCCAGCAAGATGAAGTTGGCACTGAAATTAACCAGGTTGAATTCTTAAGCGAGAAAAACTCTCCCCAATACGTGAAACCCACACAGTTGCACGAACTTCCATTATTCAAGATGGTTGAATGGAAACAGAATGTAGTTGCTGGGTCCGACATTGAAGCCAGGTACCAGGATAAACAGGAATTCAAAAAATTATTTGAAACCACAGTTGCTCAAGTTATTGGCAAACCCACTGGCGAAGACTACGCTGCGGTGAAGTTGCACGATTTGAGGTTGAGGTTTAAAGTAGCCAAGCAGTTACAATCTACACTTGGGTTTGATGTGAACGACTATACTGTTACCCAGTGCCATGATTTACAAGCGTTATACCATGCTGTAGAAGCGGTTGCCAATAAGAGATGGAGCTACGAACGGAACCCCAACTCTATTGTGTTGAGAGCAGAGGACTTTAGTGCGAAGAATGTGTACTTGAACGAAGAGTTGACCGAACGCCAACAGGAGAAGAAGTTCAACCTGCTTTTGCAGCAGGCATTGAACAAGAGCACTACCGGCAGCAGTAAGGACCAAGACGCCTCTCCCGTGGCGTCGGTGTAAGCAATTAAGTAACCATTACCTTGTATATAAATAAATAGAGGAAGCAACGTAACCTTTTTCTAGCCTTTGTAGTAGCAATGTGTAGAGACAGGTATATAGAAACACTACCCGCCGTTGTCTACTTCTGACCAACAGACGCTGCTGGCGGCGGTGCTGGCAACTCGCGAAGCAAAACCGGAGGGATCAGGTCCTTTATCTCCGGCTGCTTACCCTGCATGGCCTCCTCTTCCAACTGGATGGTTCTATAGTAACTCCACTTGAACAAGATGGACACTATAGACACAAACCCGAAATCGGGCCAGAGAATATCGGGGAACTCAACCGTACACCCGCTGTTGCATTGCCAAAGCATAAAGTCGCTCAACCGGGTATGGCCACTGGTGCGAACAAGAATCTCCAATGGGTATACATCGGGACCAAAGTAGAAATTGTGTTCTATAGTCAGCGCCGTGATGTCATTGGCGTTGGCAATCAGCCCCGATACCCGCTGATTGGCCACGCACTGCACCGCATGGGTGATCTCGTCCCGTGCCGTATAAGGAAAGCACACATTCAAGGTTCTTTTGGAATCCTTTTCGCTAGTGACCCGCTCGATGGTTTCCAAATCGTAGAGAATGTCGGCGGGGATATATGTCCGATTGCCGATGATTCTAATCCTCACCTTGTTGAACCTGGCGTAGGATTCTTCATTCTCAGAGATGATTTGCAACCGGTCACGGAGTAGTCCAAACAAGGTGTCCACCTCCTCCTGGGGCCGGTTGAAGTTCTCGAGAGAGAAGGCGAAAATCGTGATTTGCTCAATCCCTAGTTTATAGCACACTTCTAGAACCTACAACAGATACAATTAGTGATTAGTATGTTAGAGTTTGGAGGGGGGGGAGTTAACTAAGTCAAAAAAAATACACCAAGAAGAACATACCTTTACTAATGCATTGGCGCCGGCAAAGTGTCCATCCTTGAGAGGGAGCCGATGTTGTTTGGCATACGTGCGGTTGCCATCCATGATCATAGCTATGTGTTTGGGGATTGGTCCTGTTTTCATCATGGAGATGACAAAATCCTGGAAGAATCCAATCAAGTAGGTGAATAATGGGAATTGGAGGATGAGATTCATCAACGAGTTGACCGAGTAGGTTGGCATATGAATGGAACCGACTGTCATGACTGGAGAGACCTGTAAATGGGCGTCGTTGGTGGAATATGTGTAGATTAATGGGATGGTGGTGGGAGTTTACAGCCAAGTTTGTATGGGGGGGGCACAACGGAAAAAGCGGCGCTACCAAAGTGGCTGCAAATTGGGCAGACATCAGGGTGGTGACGGTGGTATACTGCTACTAGTTGTCCTGATAAAGACCTCTAAACATCCACGGTAAATCAACCTGAAACTACAAAACTTATCCCGACAGTTTATCCAACTTGTACTCCTAACCTCAGATATCTTTTGACTATGAATGGACAGTAATGAATGGACAGTACATACTATATATACTAGATCTCATATCCTCCGACGGTTCTCCCACACCATCAACTAACATGCTAGTACCCTTTCACCCCAGCTTGAGATCTACAGTTCGTAGCACCTTCTTCACTTCCTTCTTGCGCTGCTCCCGTTCGCGCGCCTCATCAATCTTATTCAAGTAGCCCATATACACCACAACCTCAGCCACCAAAACCAACAACCCGGCAAACACCGCCAACAACACACGGTAGCTATCGCGCAATCCCCACGATGACTCCGTCCAGTACCACATGGCGTACGCCACACTGGCCACACTTATAAATATGTTTACAATTGTCGTCAACTGGTTTTTCAACTCCTTGTGTGCCTGTGCTGGCAGGAGCGCGTCGCCAGAAGGGTTAGAAATGTCGTACAAAGTATCAAAGTCAGGTGCAGGAGTAACCAACCGCTTATATTCTTGCTCCTTGGCCTCAAGACGTAGTCTCTTCATCAACTCTTCGTACTCCTTGGTTTTAGGTTGAGATTTGACGCTGTGCTTGGGAATGTAGAGCTCGGAGAGTTTTATCAAGTCGAGCAACGAGTCCGTGGGACGACAGGTGGTGTAGAAGTGAATGAGCTCGACATGGGAGAGATGTGTCTGGCCAAGAAGTTTATCTTTCACCGGTTGGTCAAGAGTGGAGTTCTGGATGAGTTCCTTGACTCTAGAGGTCACCACGTACCTTGTCATGAGTTACCGAGAGGGAGATGAGAGCGGATACTTGAGGTGTTGGTATATACTTGGTAAGGAGAAAGCTTCTCCAGGATGTTTTTTTTCTTTTTTCAGTCACTTCTTATGGCTGTACTTTGCTTGAGAAAAGTGTACAGTTGAACTACCCCAGATATTGGTCTTCTAGAAAAGAATGTCCACCATGTCCTGCATTTCTAGCACGTTTGACCCGCCCAAACGAGCTCACTGCATTCCATAAACCGATCGGAATGTCTCGGCTACTGTGTCCTTTCTACCAAAGTAACAGACTCTGCAAAAAAAAAAAAAGAAAAAAAAGAAAAAAAAGAAAAAAAAAGAGTAAACTCCAACTATAACACTAACAGGTAATTCCCGGATGAAATCTCTGGCCATAAACGGACCCTGTTCCTTGTCGCCAGTCCCCGGAAACCAAGATCAATTGCCAGTTATACATCGCTAAAAAGTGGTACAATCTTTTCAAAAAATGGGTTGACTTTTTTTTTAATTATTATTTGCCAAACTAATTTTTTATTGGCACTCTTAACAGGGGTCTTATGCAACTGACAAACGTATAGGGTGATTGAGATTTATATAACCAACGTTTGGCGCCACGGGTATCCCCATAAGGATTTACACGGGAGGTTACCCGTTTTTTTACTTTGTTATTGGGCCACAAATATATAAAACCATCCACGCCAGGCACACACAACACAAGCCAGGCATTTAAATTAATAAGTGTTCCCATACAATTTTTTTTTTGCCAACTACCAATCGTGCATACCGCCGTTTCCTCATAATTACGTAACCATTACACTCATAGTTAACCAGTAATTCCCTAGTTAACCACACAACCCTAGTTAACCACACAACCCTTTCCCCCCAACCATTGTACTGACCTCAACACGACCATATCCATCCTTCCGTTGTCTTGTTTACATATTCCCCCGAACTGGTAACGTCTCGGTAAGATATTTTTTTTCTCCCTCTCAGTACTCCGCATTGTTCACTACAGAGGGTCTGCTCGAGAAAACCTCCCCCCGAAAACTATTTACGATGAACTTGTTCAAGAAGTCCAGAAAGAAGGACGATTCACAGAAACTATCGCGGAGATTCAGTCAGGAGTTCAAGGAAATCTTTATGCACAAACAGGCCCCTCCAAGACCAAAGTCCAACCCGGTGAGAAGGACTCTTACCCCACAAACCCAGACTCAGTCCCAGACTTCGGCCCAGACTTCGGCCCAGACTTCGGCCCAGACTTCGGCCCAGCTCCAGCGCAAAGCCAGCAATAACTCGCTTGATTCCTCGCAGTCTGAGTCTAGAAGAAGACAGTCCAAACGTGATGATGCCATTAGAAGGAGAATCGAACACGACTTGAATAAACGGAAGAACCGCGGTACTGCCGCCGCTAAAAATAAGCGGGCCTATCCTGGAACCGTGTTAGCACTAAAACCGGGTCCTCCAGTTATTTGTAAACCAACCACCTCGGTATACGAGGTTGCCCAGCTCATGGCTGCCAAACGGGAAAACTGTATCCTCGTGGTGAACGATTCCGGCGAGTTGTTGGGCATTTTCACTGCCAAGGATCTAGCGTTTAGAGTAGTGGGGGCCGGGCTAGCAGCCACCCAAACCACGATTGATAAGATCATGACTATCGATCCTATATGTGCTTTAGCCGATAAGCCCGCATCCGATGCTTTGAACTTGATGGTGGAAAAGGGATTCAGACACTTGCCGGTTCTTGACGAGGAAAACCAAATTGTGGGGGTGTTGGATATCACCAAATGTTACGCACAGCAAATGGAAAAGCTCGAGAGAATGCATGAACTGTCGAAGAAGTTGTACGAGGCTCTAGACTCGGTCCACGACGAAATGGGCCTGAATGAACAGCCCGAGCACGTGTATGAGTACTTTGAGCACATTAGACTGAAAATGAATGGTCCTACGTTGGCCCAGGTGTTGGACATTTCCACTATGCCGGTTTATACCAGTGTCAAGGCGTCGGTATACGAGGCTACGCTATTAATGAAGGAGAACCGCACCACGGCGGTTTTGGTTAAAGATACCAACGACCTTGTGGCTGGGATTATTACTTCCAAGGATGTGGTTTTGCGGGTTATAGCTGCTGGTTTAGACCCCAAGAAGTGTTCCATAGTTCGGGTCATGACTCCACAACCAGATATGGCCAGGATCAGTATGCCGGTGCAGGAGGCACTCCGGAAAATGTTTGAGGGCCACTATTTGAACCTTCCTGTAGTGGCTGAGGATGGGGATATTGTGGGAATAGTTGATGTTTTACAGCTTACGTATGTTACATTGAGCCAGATCAAGCGTCTTGAGGGCGATGACGCTACCACTATGACGCCTTCGAATTCACAGAACCTTGGTGGAGTGGAAGGAGGCGAAGGTCCTGCGTGGAACAAGTTCTGGACCTCTTTTGATCCCAACGATAGCGGGTCTATGCACTCAGAACCCCTTTCCAGCACTGGAGCAGCTCCTGAAGTGTCTCCTTCGGAGTTTGGGGCATTTAATGTGAATATAAAGTCTACCGATATCCGTTCGTTCAATTCCGACGCCAAGGCTCTGGATCTGTTGATTACCGATATCAGGCCCTCGGATTCTATCTCTCACTTTGATCCCTCTTTGAAGGGATCTACGTTAAAGGAAACCAGTTGTCCAGACTTGGCTAATGACCCTGATGCTCCGTTCACGTTGAAGTTTAAACCACCAGCCTCAGAGGGTAGACTTCATCGTATTTCGGTAAAACCCAGTGAGGGGGTTTCTAGGTTGAGAGAATTGATCTATGAGCGGCTTAGCGATCGGGATTTCGAGGTGTTGAACATTCTGCGGGCACAGGCTGGTGCCGTGCCACCAGACAGCGAAACCCAGCTGATTTCTTCGCGTGTTGACACCTATGCTATTAGTTATATTGACGATGAGGGAGACGTGGTTTCCATAACTTCCGATTACGATTTGGCCGAGTGTATTAGGATCAACAGAAAGCTAAAGAACGAGAAGGCTGACGTATTTATCCACAACCCAGATGAGTCTGTGGAGGTTTCATCGATAAGAACGGGACGGCGTGGTGCCCGTGCCAGTGGCGGTGCCAGTGGCAGTAGCAGCGGTGACGGCGGCGACACGTTGATACCCGGGATCTCTAACCAGACGCTCTTTTCTGGGTTAATTGCAGTGGTGGGATTATCTGCTATTATAGGGATGAATATGAGGAAATAGATGTGGAGGAGGATACCGTTTGTAGGGGGTGGGGGGTAGTTTTTAGAGAGGTTGTTTGCGGAGATAGTTTGCGGAGATAGTTTACAGAGCTGTATAGTCTTTAAACCAGTATATACAAATTACCCTTATGAATTGGGTGCAAAAAAAAAGCTCTCCAGAACAACTCGCAAAGTATCGGAACAATTACACCGAGTTTTTCCGTCGTTTTGGCCCCTCAATTATCCCCTCTTCCTCGAAAAGTCCCTTCCTCGAAAAGCCCTCATCTCGTAGTGTCACTTTCTCCACCAATAGCAACAAAAGGAAAAAAAACACACACACAACGATTTCTGAAGCGGAAGTATACTAGCAGGTCCCCACGCCATGACAGTGCACACGTCTGCTATAGTTGGCGCTTTAGCGTGCCAGAAGAACTCGTTCTTGAAAACCCTCAACACCAAAGTGGTTTCTAGCTTTGAGTTTATCCCACCACCAACTGCCCGTGACAAACAAAACAAAACCAAAAAGACCACGGCTGCTGACTCTGGCACTAAGCAAACTGAATATGGAATCGAATTAAAAGATACTATACTCTTCCCCGAGGGTGGCGGGCAACCATACGACCAGGGAACCATCACCTACAGCAACAAAACCGTCCAGGTAAAGTCGGTTTTGCGGGACAAACTCAAGGCCATCCATATTGTCGATGAGTTGATTGAACCAGGAACTGAAGTGACTCTAACTGTGGACTGGAAACGTAGAATAGACATTATGCAGCAACACACCGGCCAGCACTTACTCTCGGCCGTGTTTGATACCTACAAATTGGAAACTCTCAGCTGGTCAATGGGTGACGTACTCAACTATATAGAGTTGCCGGAAAAAGTGTCTCAAGAGTTGTTAAATGAGGTTAGTGAAAAGGTTAACCAATTAATCGTTGACGAGATCTCCATCAATGTCGTGACTCCTGATGAACATGGTGAGGAGTTAGACGTATCCCATCTTCCTGACGATTATGACTTATCAAAGGGAATCGTTCGGATCGTGAAAATCGGGGACTTGGATGCCAATCCGTGCTGTGGCACTCATTTACAGTCAACCGGACAGATCCATCTGATGGCACTCTTACACCAGGTGGGGGTCCGTGGAGGACATTCTCGGTTATACTTTACGTGTGGTTCACGGGTGCCTCGGTACTTGGCCAAAATGCACGATATCTTGAAGAACGTGTCTGGGAATCAGCTTTCGTGCCAGATAGAGGAGGTGGTTGATAAGGTGGCCCAGTTGAATGTGAATTATAGAAAGGCCAACTCTACGGTGTCGAGTTTACTTAAGGAGATTGCCAATATGGATGCCAGGAGAGTGTTTCACGAGTTTACGGCTGAGAATAAACTGGTAGGAGTGATTTACCGGGCAGATAACAACCCCGAGTATTTGGTTACTGCCCAGAAGGAGTTGACTACTATTGTAAACTCAACCAAGGACTCTGGTGTCGATATGACGTTAAAGCAGACGCTTGTGTTGATTAATGGTGAGTATCCTTCCGGAAATGGTGGTATGGTGAAGGTGGTGGGTCCTATGGCGGAGGAGATTCAGCTGGAGTTGAAGAAGAGGTTAACCAACTTGAAGGGTGGGGGTAAGGGTGCGTCATTCCAGGGAAAAATCACCAAGTATGGGAAGGGGGAGTTGGAGTGGGTGTTGGAGTATTTGGAGGGTATTAGTAAGTAGGTGTAGATGGGTTGTTTGTATAATTATAACTATATGTACAAGATATAGAACCACCACCTCCATATAAAACTCTCTCCTTAACGCTTGACCCAGGTTGGCGACTTTCTTGCCTTAACCTTACCTGGCTTCTTCCTTTCAACAACTCTAGCATCACTAGTCATCAACCCGGCCTTGCTCAACCGCTTCTTCAACAACGGATTGAAAATCACCAACGCCTTGGAAATGGCATACATAATAGCCTCTGATTGACCCATATATCCACCTCCACGAACAGTAGCAAAGATATTATACTCTCCTTCCTGGTCCACCACCTGGAAAGGGTACACAAGCTTCAGACGGTCAGTCTCGTTGGTAAAGTACTCGGCCAACGATCTACCGTTAATTAGACAATCACCATTGCCTCTTACAAGGTACACTTCTGCTCTGGCATTCTTTCTCTTGGCCTTACCTCTAGCACGGCCAAACTTGTCCAAAGTTTTCACAACTTGCTTCGTGAGTCCGTCAGTGTTCACCGCCTTTGCCGAATACTCCTCCAACACCCGTTGCACCTCTTTGGGCATCAACTGCTGATCTATAGTTCTCAACCGGTTCAATATCTCGGTCAATTCGCGGTAATGAATAACTTTTAATCTCGTTCCCGAATCCACCTTCTTCTTATAATCCTCAAACGAAATAAACCGCTGGTTTCTTAATTCTTCGGCAGAAAGTACCCGGGTTGGTAAATACAGATGCTTGCTCAAAAGAGTCTTCAACTTGGACATGATGTCCTCGTGGAACGGATTACCGCCATAGAATGTCGCCAACAGAGGGATAACTCGGGTTCTTTCGCTCATAATCTGTCTTTCAGCCTGTAAGAGCCTCATTTGCGCCTGATGTTTGGCACGAGCAGCCGCCTCTAAAGCGCGTGCTCGGAATATGTTTTCTCTTTCTCCATCTGGTGGTGGAACCAGTTCAGTAGATTGTTCAATGAACTTGATCCAGGATTGGCTAAAAGTTCTCGTTTGAACTGTGAGAAACCCTCTGTTAACCACACTCGCAACGCCGTTCCTGAAAGACATGTTACTTTTGGAATATACAATGACGAAGGAAGCGTTTGCACAAACTAACTGGTCCCCCTTATATGGTTGGTTAATGTGAAATTTTTTTTTTTTTTTCAAGTTTTCTTTTTTTTTTCGGGAATACTTTATTGGCCACAGCACACGACTTTCGTATTTTGCTTGTATGAATCACCACTAGTAGTACAGCCAGTACTATGTCTAGCTGGTATATGTGTGCTTATTACGTCCATGATTGGTTCAATTATGGCATCTGTTGGTGGTGTAATAACCTTCTGACCCCACTGGTTGTACTCACTTGTACACACTGGTATATTTTATATTATAATACAGGGAATAATAAAATCATAATACATAAATACAGAGAAAAAGATAGCAGCAAGTACTGGTTCAAGTATGAAGTAATTAGTAAATAGGAACACTCCCATTATAAATCTATCAGGGTGGGGTAGGATCCGCCGACAACAAGCTTGCAATCCCGCCCCGTTTAACCGACGCAGGCTTATCTGAGCTCGGAGTTGGCGTATCTACCGGGGTATTCAATAAGTCCCTTACGCTGTTCATAGGCCGGTGTTGGGGAGTGTATGGTGGTTCTGTCTTGACGGGAGAAGGATCGGCGTTCAATAAACTCATGATTGAACTGCGCTGATGAGAAGTCTGCAGAGTAGGAACCGGCAGCTGGACCTGCGGGCTCTTCTGAGGTGGTGCTTCGGAAGGACCTGAAAGTAAACTGTTGATGGACGGTGCCACATGGCGAGGAGGGGCTACATGGCTAGGCTCACGCAGGAACAACGACCTCACGGAAACTTGCTGGGTAACAACATTACTGATTGTGGGGAGAGTGTGCTGGAACGTGCCTATTGCAGCATAATGGTGGCTGGGCGCTGGTGCCTCATAAGTAGCCGGCGGTGCTGGATGGTGGTGGTGCTGGTGCTGCTGCTGCTGCTGGACTGGGTGTGGTGACACTTGCAGCTCAGATGCCCCGTCCGGCTTCATTACCGCAGCAAACTTGGCTGCTAGCCGAGTATCAGCCTCCTCGGCAAGCAAATACCACCCATTCTTCTCAGCATTACGCTGGAAATAGTTTCGCACCATCGTTGCCGTCTTGGTGACCAATTTATCGGCAATTGTGGTCCATTTGGATCCATACTCAGCTAGCAATTTGGGGAATTCGGTGGCTTCAGTGATACTCCAGTAGCTGGAAATAGACCGTTTCCGTGACTGGTCATTGTCGGTGGATGTGGTGGTGGTGGCAGTTCCAGTGGAAGTGACCGATCCAGAAGCAGTTTCTGTTCCCACAGCAGCTTCTGTTGCACCAGCAGTTACAATTGCCGTTGCCGTTACCAGATCAGAGTGTACATGTGCTGCAATTCCGCTGGCTCCTTCACCAGCAGACCCATTATCAGCTACACCATCGTCTTTATTCGGCTTAGGCTTCTTTCTGCCTGAACCAGGTTCATTCTGCTGTTTCGACCTGTCAAACACCGGAGCTGCGGCACGCTTTCTGCGTCCGGTTTCCGTATACATTTCTTCGCCAAACAGTTCACTTTCAACAGCAGGAGGAGTATCAACAACAATACGTGTGGCTGGCGATTCGGTGGATGACTTCCCTCCAGCCACAAGCTCCCCTGTATCCTCACCCGAAGGCGTGGAAACTGGCGTTTGCGACTGAGATGCCGTTCTCTTTCCTGGAGGCTTACCACGGCGCCTTTTGACACTCTTCTTGCGGAACTGTGCCAATAGCTGCTTGTAGTTAACCTGCTTCTTAGACACGTAATAATGAACCACACATTCTTCGGCCGTTCTCAATCCTCCCATGTGGCGCGAAATAGCACCAAAGCGCTTGGGATACAAGCAAAAACCTTCACAGAACAATTCGTGCTCCTTATCGGAAAATGTCATCTTAAAGTCGGTGTGGACTCTGCGGCTCCATTGCTGCTTGTCGTACACCACATTGTTAGCGTCCATGTACTTGAAATTGTCACGCTCTACTGGGTCTAGTATCAAGTCCGGTATCGGCGCCGCCACTCTCTCGGCCTTTACCAATGGATGCTCATCCTCCTCTTGTCCCAAGGAAAGCAAAATCTCCTGAAACTCTGCTTCTGTGGTTACCAAGTCACCGTGGCGTCTTCTACGGGTCGATAAGCTTGGCAAATCTGCCGTGCTGGCCTCTGGAGAAGTATGTTGCAGCTGTTTCTGCAGTTGTTGCTGTTGCTGCTGCTGCTGCTGCTGCTGTTTCTGGTCAAACTGGGCCTGCTGGTGCTGTTTGCGTAGGTCTCCAGCCTCGATTTCTCGTCTCATATCATCCTCGGCCGGATGCAACACCTTCAACTGCTGGTCCATTTTGACCCTCTCCTGCTCCCACAACTCCATTTTTTTCGAGTATTCACGCCACAAACTCCATTTTTTCTTATTCAAAATCGAGTTTTTAGCCCTAAGCAAGGTTATTAGATTCCGCTTGTTGCTGATAAAGTGCTGGTAATTTTTTCTTACAAACGGATACTCTTTTACGTTAGAAATAGGTTTTGCGAGGGAGTATTTCAAGTATGACAAATCGGTCCCGGAGTCGTAGTGGGAAGTTTCCTGCTGAAACTGTTTTTTCAATTCTTCAAACTCTGTTTCGAGTTTCGGGAGAGGGAAAGTGCACCCATCGGGGTAGTAGTCTACTCCGTCGGAGATTAAATCTACTTGTGGTTCAGATAAGTTCGGTGGGGGTGATGCAGGTACTGGTCTGGTTAGTTCAGAAGTGGGTTCTTGTTTGGCTTCTTCAGAAGTGGGTTCTTGTTTGGCTTCTTCAGAAGTGGGTTCTGGTTTAGCTTCTTCAGACACGATTTCTGGGTTGGCTTCTTCAACCTGTTCTTTCTCTTCTTGGTCAATAGCACCGGATTGGTTAACTACTTGTTGGTTGTCGTGGTCTACAATATCGCCATTTTCTTCCTGTTCGTGGGGGTTTACTTTAGGTGGTTTAGGGTGTGCATCTTCAGTGGGACTTTTATTGGAGATTGCTTCTTTTACGCGGGTCTGGCTTTCCTTTTGCTGGGATTCATTTTCATCGCCAAGACCGCTACCTTCGTGGTGACTATCATTCTCCAAAAGGCCTTTATCTTCTTCCTCAGCTTCTTTGTAGACTTCGTCCTGAACTTCCTCTTTAGTTTCATCACCGGGTTCCTTAGTTTCATCTCCGGCTTCTTTCTTAGTTTCTTCACCGACTTCCTCGCCCGGTTCCTCCCGCGACCTTTCTTTGTGTCCTGCATCCATCGACGCTACTGGAGATGCACTGGCAGCAGAAACTCCTCCAGAAACACCACCACTACGTCTATCAACCGCTCCAGTCGCCCCAACCGTCTCCTTCCGAAAAGACTCGTATTTTGACTCGTGCTTCGTTCCATACCGACTAGACGACACATCACGTGATTTGGGATAATCATGATAATATCCCCGCTTCATCGAGCTATACCTATCAGAGTACTTAGGGTAGTTATATACAGACGACGATGATGAAGACGAGGGGTACCGTGAAGACGGATAGTAAGTATCACCTGCTATTGCTTGCTGCTGTTGTTGCTGTTGCTGCTGTTGTTGTTGTTGTTGCTGCTGTTGTTGTTGTTGGAGTTTATTACCACCAATGGGTACGCTGTTACTTCCTGATGCTGCAGAACTTCGTATTCTATCTTTGGCAGAATATCTCGAGCCCACAGAGTTGGTTAATAAACTACGAGACGATTTCCACTTGCTGGTACTAACAGGCATTGATGAAGAAGAATTAGCAGAAGATGTGGAATTAGCACCAGCAGAAGTTGATGTGGAGAGTGACTGTTTATCGTATGTGCTATACGAGTCGTACCGTTCCTTCCGGTACTCGGACGGTCCTTCTAGCAGCAGTTTGCGAGAGTATTGTTGTTGTTGTTGTGAATAGTACGCTGATGATGATTGTAATGATTGTTTGGCGCTACCAGTCAGGAGTCGTGAATCGCCACTGCCTTTCCGGTCGCTTCTCCACGTGCTTCCGTCGTACCGGTAATAGTCGGAGTTGGCACCACCGGAGTTGTTTTGTTTGGAGTAACTTCCGTAGTAGGACGAATTTCCGGATGAGGACGAATAGGAGCCATAACCTCCGGTGGCGGGGCCGGTTCCGGTGCCAGTACCTCCTCCGCTACTGCCGCTACTGCTATTGCTATTGCTATTTGCGCTACCATTAGAGCCACCTGGTGGGCTCCTTGAGTTCATCTTTTGGCCTGTAGATGCTGACGATGGAGGCGGCACGTTGTAGTCTTTGGAGTGGGTAAGGGAAGACGAACCGGGTCCGTTGCTCTTGTAATCTCGCCATGAGAGTAATGAGGATTGGTTAGGGTTGGAGGCGGTGGATGAGGAGGAAGACTGGCTGGAGCTGGATAGGGAGTAGTAGTTTTTCCGTCGTGACTTTCCGTATTCTGTGTATTCGTTCCTCTCGTTGTAGCGAGAGGAGGAAGGCGGTCCTCTAGAGTTGGACATTGTGGGTGGTTATCCAAAGGGTGGTGTTGTGGCTATACGGAGTACCCGGTGAAACTTTGGTATGGAAAGGAAAGTATAGTAATTTTGTGTAGCAATAAAAACCCCCCTACCTGAAATAGAATGATGGTGTTTCGAGGGTTGGTTGAATGGGCTTGTTACAGTTGTTGTTTTCAGACTCTATTTATATTATATGTGTATGGGTAATAGAATGCTCTGGTAGATAGTGACGGACTTTAGTGTGTTTCTGAAACGGTTCTGGAAATGTTTGGCCTTGTGAAGTACATAGGGAGGCAAGTGGCGTTGAATTGTAGGTGGTTTATCTTCTCTTTATTAGTTAACTTTTTCTGGTGGTTGAGGTTCTTCTCTGATTATACTAAACAGTAGAGGGTATATATATCGAGGAATAAGTAGTTTTTTAGTATTTAAACAGGGATAGGGCGATGGAGATTTGGTTATAGACTATTATTCTGATACGGGAAACGATATGGAGATGGTTTCGTAGTTGATTAGCCTGTCAATAGTAAGAAAAGAAAGATGAGTAAAGGAAACCAAATGAGAAACGGCGGATGATTTTTTTTTTTGTTTGCGTTGGGAAAATTGAAGGCATTTTGTGTATGGATGGGGGAAGGGTAGAGGAATAGGGTGGGGGAGGGGGGTGTATAGGGGTGGTGGAATACTGGTTTAGAGTATTGACGGGATATTGTAAGATTGGTAGAAGGGTATTCAGAGGGATAATGTAGAATTGGTAATAGAATATTGAAGGGGTATTGAGGAAAAATTGGCAAGGATAGTGTAGGATTGGTGGAAGTATGGAAGTATGGATGCTAATGGAAGAGGGTCATTATGTAGTGCTAGTGGGGATAGTGTAGAGGACAGTAGGACTATGGATAAGGATAGTGTAGAATTGGTGTACAACACTGACAACAATAGTGTACGAGTATTGAAAGAATATTGACAAAGACACTGTAGGATTGGTAGACCATTCACTTGTTGAATACCGGGTCCCCTATCACACTAGTTCTACTCATTATACATGATCACATTCTATAAATCTTCACTACACATACACCTCATACCTTTAGGAAGATCCTATTCATATGTAAATCGACAAGCGATGCATTGTCTGGTATTCAGTAATCTGCACCCTTGGGAATGACTACATCGGTTCCTGGGGAGTAAGACGGTGCCATACTCATTTAAACGACTCTATTCATCTTCCCTACACCATTCAATATCGATAATCTGTAAATTGCTCATCAGAACAGTTTGCTATAACAATTACACAAACCATTAACCTATTCTTGGCCAGCTCTACATACACCAGACTCTATGTAGACATTGTCCAACCATTGCTGGCTCTAATATAATATTACTACAGTTCTGTATCTGACACGTCTATCGTATAAGAACAACCTGCCACTTCTTACTCCCTCCCTCTCTCCCTCTCTCCCTCTCTCTCTCCCTCTCTCTCCCTCCCCTACAAATTCCCTCTAACCAAGAACCTCTTCAACAACTCAATATCCTTCACTCCGTCAGCAATATCATCGTAGCTGACCCCCACTTTTATCGTCCTGTTCCCACTGCCACTCTTAAACCCAATTGTCCGCTTCTTTTCACTAATAATCACACACCCAGCGCTTTCCAACGCAGAAACAATCTCCATAAACTCGCCCTGTCGTATCGCCCCGAGAGACTTGTGGTCCTGATTTGTACGAGCATAGTAGTCGTAGAATGCTGGTAACGAGATCTCCAGCTTGGGGTTCTCCCACTGCATGTTGAACAAGTGGCACAACACTCCCTTCTGGAGCAAGTTCAAACTAGCCACGGGAGAGTTCATTGTCGTGGCAAAGTTGGCTATCTTGTTGATGTGTGGGATCATTACCTTCGGGTACGGCTTGCTAAAGTCCACATAAGACTCAAACGGACCAATGGTGCGTTCCACTAACTCAATACTCTTGTAACAAACGTCAAATGCCTTTCTCAAGTCTCCTGAGTTGGAGGCACTCTTCCGGCAGCATAATTGGATCGCCACAGGATGGAAAATGGGAATGGTGGTGCTAGCCCCACTATCTGGGGTATCATCAGTCAATGACCGTAACCGAGAAATAATAATATCTTTAATCTGCTCTGCCGTATACGGAAGGAACTGGAGTGTCTGAATATCCATGTTTCGTGAGTTAAGCTTGGGCAAGAACCGGTTCACCAAATCAAGAGTATTGGAGATGCCTATGAGGATAAACTTGGTTTTAAAACCCGAGGACGTGTTCTTATTGCCCCATTGGAACAACTCCCATAAGATCAGTTGGTCGGTTGCTAGTAAATGGTCCAATTCGTCAAGCACCACTATTACGCTTCCACCAGTTGAGTTAGGACCCGTAAGTAGCTGTACCACGTCAGCTTCAGTCTTCTTCTTTTCTCCGTTTCTAAGGGTGTCCCCTTTGATCCCATGGTAGATTTCGTCATACACTTTGCCTATACTGTTCAACCCCATGCAATTTATCTTCATCACCCGGCATATCTTCTCGTAGCGGCTAGTGACTAGGTTGATCAGTTCGGTCTTGCCGGTTCCTGGGGGTCCAGACACGTATAATGTGTTACAGATATTCCTGGCCAAACAATGGTTGATAAAGTCCAGTAAGCATTTTCCTTCGCGCTCCCGACCCACCAAGTACTGGGAACTCGTCAGCACTAGTGAACCACGCTGGAATAGCGCCTTGGCTCTTGTGTAGATGGAACTTTTTCTGGAGGGGGTGAATAGCGGCTGGGCAGGGAGTTTAGATGGAGTTGGTGCTGGTGATAATAGCGTGGCTATTGGTGGGTTCGTTCCTGCCTGTCCACGAGGTTTAGTTACTCCCTTTCTAGGTGATGGGGTTTTGGTTGGAGTTAGTGGTGTGGAGATAGTTGGTTTCTGGGGCGTTGACAACTTTGATGAGTCCATTATGTGCACATTATCATAGTTCAACTTGATTGGTTGCAATGGTTTGGTTCGTCTGGGTGTAGCTTTGGTGGGAGAGGGTGGTATTTCAGGTGTATCCACTGGATATGGTACTAGAGCAGCCAAGTTTCTCAGGCGCAGTCTAGTTCGTCTGGATGGTGAATCTAGACTGGTGGTTGGTGAAGAATCTAAAAACGGATTAACAATCATTGGTTTCGATGTAGTGGATGGTGTATCATGGTTTATCTGGTGGGTGGGGCTTCGTCTTGGTGTGGATACAGTTTCATTCTCCGTGGTGGAAAGTAATTTGGTTTTCTTGGTGGGAGACTCAGGAAGGTCTGTACTGGGTATAGAAGTGGTTGACGGATCTGGTTTGGAATACAGAAGTGCCTCCTCGGCCAATGACTGTGATATCGACCGGCATCTCTTTGTGGGAGAGTTCTCTGGAGTGGGGAAAAGCACATGATTAGGTTCGGCAATTGAGTTCATAGTACTTCTCTGAAGGATTTAAGTTGACAATTAAAAGCAAAGAAGGTAATCAAACGGGGCAGAGGTGAAGAGATATATCCAGAGAAGAAAGTATACACTTTAGCAGGAAAAGGAAAGGGATGGATAGGATGAGTATATAGATATAGCCAGCCTTTCGAGACTCGCTATTTTTTTTTTCGTTCATTGTCTTCTTGAGAATTTTTCCTAATTAGGAAATGTGATTATACACCAAACTCTTCACTTTGTAACCTTGTAACCTGATGTTGATGATGACCCAGAGACGACGCTGTGACTCGGAAGAACAGTTGTGGCTGGCATGTAGTTGGAATTCTACCTCTGCTTACACAAAGCTCATCTCTCAAACCCCCCTCCCAACGCGATATCTACAGACACACTACTGGTAATCACGTTATAATGCGAATTTGTATGTAACAATATAAACACAGAAAGAAGTCTCGCCCTCTTCTAAACTGTTGATCACGTCTTAATACACCGTAAACAGGCCAGACAATCCAAAATACATAAATCTAAAACATAAAACCATTTGAACTAAAAAAATCGTTAATCATCAAATCATAAACAAATCATAAACACCCTCGCAAGCCGAGAAAGCTTCAACCTTAATCGTGCGAGTAGTGCAATAGTGCTAAGCTTAATTAAAAATGGCGCAAAATTTAGATCGTCTCTCCTAGTCAATGCCTACAACAAAAAAAAAGTAAGTGGGTGGCGGCACAGTCAACAATAGTAAACAGTGCCAATCTAAACACCAGACTTGTAGTTAACTTGGAAATCATTCTTTAAAATGTTCTTCAAAGTGGCATTTTCCTTTTGCATTTCTAAGAGAGACTTTCTCAACTCGCCATTTTCATTTTGCAAAAACTCCTCAATCATAATCAAGGCACGGTTTCTGCGAGTCAAATCTTCGGCGGTTGGAGCAGCATCTTCGTCATCCATCTCGTCATCGTCAACTAATTCATCCTCCATGTCCTGTCTTTGCTTATCCGTCAAGTAAGAGAGCTTGTCCTTCATTTCTTCGGAATCGAGTTCCTCAGACAACTTGCGTCTCTTATCTTGAAGGTAAGCATCTTGGTAGCTCATCTTGGACACAAACTAGAATATAGAGTTAAAGGGTGTGGAGGGGGGGGGGGTTCACGTTTTTTAGTTCAATGTATATAAATACAAAGATCTGTAGAGAAGAAAGGAAAACAAAAGAGGACACTGAGGTGGAAAAAGTGGAAATTATTCCCACTATTTATATTTTGCCCCAAAACCCCTCCATTCCTGTATACGGGGGGTTACACTTTTGGGAAAGAATGGAAAGAGGGGGTGATAAAAATATGAAATGGCATCCATTTTACACCAATAGGAAAGAAGCGATGGTTGGAGAGAGAGGGGGGGAGGGGCGACGTAAACTGCCGCCGTGGAGATGTCCAATGAGGAGAGAAAGTCACCCCACAAATTCCAAAAGAAATTTCCCACTCCCAGTTCGTTTGTGGTAGTGTGCAGCAACTAAAAAATATTCTCTTAGACGCACCAGAAGTGAACAAAAACCCACACAATGAAGAAAAAAATAGTTTTCTTATACATGACCCCATCACAAGGAATGCATACACAGAAAGGGAAAAAAAGGGGGTGGACACACAATAAGTTCTCTCTTGTTTGTGTGGCTCTTGGAGCTTGGTTGCGGAGCTTGGTTGCGGAGCTTGGTTGCGGAGCTTGGTTGCGGAGCTTGGTTGCGGAGCTCGGCTATATGTACTCAAGAAAAAAGGGAATGTCTCGAACCTGCTCTACGCCGATTCCCCCTTTTTGGTTACGTCAGATCAATAAATCCCTCAAAGCACCTCAGAAAAGTGAAACTATGTAACTGTGCATAGAGAATATTTTTTATATATATCATTTTGCGTTGTGGTAACCGCAGTGACTGGTTTATTGCCTCGTAGACACACCACTTTCATGTTTTGCGGACGTCCGCGGGAGGAGACACAAACACTGCACTGGTGCATGAACAGATGCACGTAATGTATCTGGATGTCATTGTAACATGTGAGAAGAGCTCTGGGGTCTACAGACATAGCCATTATTAGGTCATGATATTCGTGTTGTTTTTGAGTCACTTCTATATATGGTGCCATTTCTCTCATTATACATCCTACTTCTACACAGTCAAGTGTCAATTCACGCCGGTCCCCGGCCCGTTCCGCTCCACTCCTGGGTCATCTCGTTAGCTCTCGAGAGAGCCGGCAACCTCTTTCAAGTACTGCTGTAGACTCGGATTCTTGCGCGTAACCATAAACACGTCCAGGGTATCGATTACCCGTCGGCCCGCATGCTCTGCAAATAGCTCCAAATCTTGTCCTAGCACGACAATCTGGTTATACACCAACTCCACGAGTGACGCGACATAACTGGGAGAGGGAATTATGGAGCTGTCGATGGCTTTCAACTTATCCTCCACTAGTTTAGCCACGTATAAGTGGATTGCAGCTTTTAGCTGGTGTTCTATCTCTTCCTGGTTCTGTGTGGGCATTTCCCGGGCGTGGATGTCGAGAGTTGGGCATGGGATATACTTGTTGGGTATTTCCCTGGGTATCAACGCTGCCTCGTGGATGTAGTGGGAAAAGGGCCAATTTTTTGTGGCAGGTACACGACCTTTAATCAAGCTTATCTTTACGTCCTGAAGCAGGTGTATGGGAGGAGTGGGAATAGTTGGGATCCCCTAAGATTGTCCATGGAAGTGTATCAACAGGGTCTTGGTCCTTTCGGTGGGGTTATATCTGTTTCAGTGTTTGTGTTCCTTTTTGAACTTGCTTTTTATGTATTTATTGCTCTTTTTACACCTATTTTTATATCTGCGGTTATCCATTGTCCAGCACCTCCAAGATAGAACAACAACACATCATCACCTATAAACTAATCCAGCACGTTCCTTGCATCCCCCATATCACTTCCCCCCCCCCAGGGTTTATCTTTCCCAGTCTCATTGACAATTGCCGCTAAGCTTTACTGTGATTCTCGAGTAAACCCCAACAAATCCCAGGAAACCTCCTCTCCAACTCCAATTATATACACAATTGATGCCGCATCATATCCTGTCAATCAAACGCCCCCTTTTCTTTCTCTCCCCTCCACTATGCATTCCTATTGTTTTGTCCCGTTACTATAATAGCCACAAAAAGAATGGACACAATTGACCCAAATTACGAGCCTGGAATTTATTCACCCAGCCCAAGAGAGAAAGTGTGTTTGGTGTGGGATTCGAGAGAATGTTCCCTCCCTCCTTCCCCCCTTTTTCGCCTCGGAGATGACGCACGTTCCTATCTAATACTAAACAGTCCTGGAACTGAAAACAATCCTCCCATCACGATTAAGCGTATTTATGATTCTTCTCGTAAAAAAAGCTTTTCCTTTATACCTGAAAAAAAAGCCCTCTCTACAGAACATCACCAACCATACAAAAAGTCACCTAACAACAGTTCTTACTCCTCCTCATTGCCTCCTCCTTGGTGACATTCACTAAAAGAACTGATTCTCAATTGTATTTCCTGGCTGTGCTTTTCGGTCTCCTTTTTGCTTTGTCACTTCTGACGGCTTTCCCAATCCCCCAGTCTAATATAGACACACCGTCTCATTACATCTCCAGTCTCCCCCACCCCCCACCCCCCACATGTCGGTCAATACCATTCCCGAGAATAGACGGTCGACGTTGAGTATGCGTTCATTTGGTGCCACCACCTCGGTGGCCGAATCTAACACCACCAATACCGCCAATACCAATATCCGCACCAAGAAAGGTTTATCATACGTTGTTGGTAATACCAACTATAACGACAACCATATCCTCCCTATAAATGCCATCCAGTACTCTCAAATCACCAAGCAGCTCTATACCGGAGGCCGAGATGGTACCATCAAGATCTGGGAACCGAAATCTCCATCTCCAACCACCACCACCACCACAACCAATGGCGAGGTCCAACCAGATGAGAACCCAGACCCCGAATACCAGGACCTTGATGAACGCTTGTTACGACTAGAAACCGCCATCTCATCCCACACCCTCCCCCATAACCACGGCCCATACAATAACCCATACACCATAGTCAACAGCTATAACCACCACTTTGATTGGATCAATGACATCCAGTTGATCAACCATGATCGTAATCTAGTCACGTGCTCGTCTGACCTTTCTATTAAGATGATTGACTTGCACACCAGCGTCCACCACACCACCACCACCACCAATCACAGTCATTTAAACTCCTCTACCATACACAAGTTCCCCAATGTGCACACTGATTATATCAAGAAACTCTCATATTCCTCCTCTACCCACAACATAATCAGCGGTGGATTGGATGGCAAGGTGGTTTTATGGGATGCCCACTATTTGCGACCCATCCATGCATTTAATAACCAGCCAACCATAACCTCCACCATGTCCAGCTCAGTATACTCGCTTGCCAATGACGATTCTCATATGATCGCCACTGGTGGCCCTAACAATACCATCAATGTGTTTGACGAACGGTTACTGAACCCATTTGTGCGAAAGTTGATTGGTCACCAGGATAACGTGCGGTGTCTACTTATGAACAGCCAGTTCATCCTCAGTGGTTCGTCAGACACCACCATACGTTTATGGGACATGAGAACGTTTAAAGTGTATAAGAATTTCGATATTCATGATTCACCAGTATGGTCGTTAGCGGTTGATCCGACTGCATCTGACTTTAGCCAGGTTTACTCGGGTGACAAGAGCGGTAGCATAATCAAGACCGACTTATCATACTTGTCACCACACGAAAACCACGTGGACTTGTTCAATTTCGATACTTTCACTGCCAGCGAAAATATGGTGATTGACGAAAAGCTAGGCATATCCACCATGGTGGCCAAGAGCGACACTCCGGTATTAGCTTTATGCCCAGAGTCTGGCGGAGATAGTCTTTTTGCTTCTAACTACGATTCGTTGGCACGGTACGTTAATCCCAGCACCAATCAGCTAGCCGAGTACCAGTATTTGCGTAACTGTGTTGATTATTTTGTGAACCGAGAAAACCAGCTTAAAGATGAACTTGCGAGCGGGTTGATCGAGCCAGACGCTAGCCAAGCCACGTCGCCAAAGAATGACGATTTGAATTCGGATTTCTACGACTTGATTAGCCATTTGTCGATGGAGAGTAACGAGTTGCACTCTACATTCTCACATCATAACCATTTTAGTGAATCGCTTGTTCCGGGAACACCACCAACCCAGGATGAGTTTGCTGTGGACGATATGAGCTGTAGTGATAGTAAAGACGAGGAGTATAATTCGATGTTTTTGAATGTCAATGGTGGACCCTCGGTGGAGTTTATTAATGCGTTTAAAGAGGATTTTTATTTTGAGGGTGTATCGGATGCACCAGGGATCTCTGTGACGGCAGCGGGAGCAGCAGAAGGTGCTGTTACAACTACAACCATTGAAACTTCAATGAAACAAACCCCCCTGAGCAAGTCTCTGCTTGAGGATGAGTTTGTGGACACCACTCCCGTGGAAATCCTCCTTAACCCCGTCGCATTCGACCAAGTCACTCTTGTACCGTTCAATATAAAACCCATATCCATCGCCAACCTTCTTCCAATGAGTATAGTATCACGGAAGCTCTTCAACAACAAACGCGACATCATCGTCTTGTACCAGAATGGAGATATCAAGATCTGGGATATACTAACCTGTAACGAGCTCCACCACTTCCCCTCAAACAACAGTAAGATGCTCTCCCACAAAGAAATCGAACCGCGGGTGAAGGAAATGGATGAGATATTCCACAAATACCAAACCAAAGAGACCTTGAACAACTGGTGCGAAGTTGAGATCAAGGCTGGTAAGTTGTTGGTTATCATTAAGGAGGGCACGTTTATGAATACTGAGATTTATTACGATGATCTTGTGGCTGCTTACAAGTTCCTACAGCTAGAGCATAAAGATAATGATGTCCGGTTGGGTGATCGACGTAAGATTCACGTTAACGACGATGACCGGTTTCTGGTTGGCGCAATAGCTATAGACTCGTTGTTTCAAGGGTATGCTCACTATGAATGGAAATTTGACTCTGTTTTACGTGAGGAATTGAAATTGGCCCACAGAGCAGGAAATGCTGATGACGCCAGTTCCATACTGAGCAGTTTACGGAAATTGAAATTCCTTGGTGGCCGTAAACCGTCACGAACAAACCTCGCTGGACTAACTTCCACCAAAGGCAGTTCTGCTCCAGGAACCCCGGTCGGATCAACCAATGTAAGTATTAGCGATGTGAATATCAACCCCGAGTACCCGGTGAACGAGTTTCTTAGCGATGACGACAATTTGAAAGGTAGTTCTGACTATGATAATTCCATCATGAAAGTGTTGCATGCTAATAGGTCGTTTTACTCGCGACAATTGAACCACTCGTCCAAGAAGGTTAATACGCTATTGAGGGTAGATTCTATACACCCCCTGTTGTCAGAAGAGACGTCTGAAACCAAGTATTGTCCTGTGATTGGTGCTCACCGATACCCCAAAGATTTGCTAATTATTGTGTTTGAGTATTCTCCGGAACTAGGCAACTACCGAGACTTGTGTTCGTTTCAATTGGGCGACGTTGATAAGCTCAAAGGAGAGTCTATTGACTTGGCGTTGGTTAGGGATTTGCGTATAACCCTCCCTCAGTGGATAGGAAATGGTATTCTCTTTAATAAGACCCCGGTTTGGGATCCACCCAAAATAGCGTTCCAGCTATTGGAGTACGACTATTCCAAGCTTCCGCCCAGCATAAAGATCGGCGGGAAGTCGCAAAGAAAGATCAAGAAGTTGCCCGGCATTGAGGGCTCACACAAATTGGCATCCCATAATATGTTGAGGGTGTCGAAAATTCTTTGCTACCTTATAGAGAAGCTTGAATCCAAGACACCGGAGATGAAGGAACGAAAGAATAGCGGAGTGATTTGGGACTGGTTGGTGTTAGAGTGCCGTGGACAAGTGTTGAGTTATGATATGACGTTACAGACGGTGAAGACGACGATATGGAAGAGTAGTACCGATGTGGAGTTGAGGTATAGAAGGAAGTTTGACACGTAGTGGGGATGGGAGAGTGCCCAGTTGGGAGAGAGCCCAGTTAGGAGTATGTCTAGGTGATATATAGAGTTTGTAGATGACGAGATTTGTGTATTAGCAATAGAGTCAAGTTGGATGGTTTTACAGTTACAGAAAGAGAACATTACTTCTCGAATCCCGTACCAATAGGGAGAACAACATAACTCCCCCCTCACCGAGTGACCCTCTTCATGGTCACCGTGAAGTAGCCTTGGTATGGGCAGGGCATGTCTGAGGAATCTGCGACATTGCACGACATTTCCGTGATATTTCCACGACATTTCACGTGATGGAAATTTCCCTTTCCTTTTTTTTTTTTTTTTCAGTTGAGCATCGATGAGGAGGAAGACTGTTTGGAATATATATATTAACCAACAACTGGTATTGACTAGCCCATTGGTAGCTTATATAGCCGTGATAAAAACACTCTGATACAATGGATGATAACGATAGAGTGGTTTCGCGTTTGTTTAGAACGTTCAAAACCGTTAAGGAAATGGTTAGGGATAGAGTATGTGTCCTTGATGGGGGCGGTTTTTTATGGTTTCATGACCAAACCACCACCACCAGCAAACAAGTACATATATAACGAGGTTCAACTCTACTAACAGCACATTTAGGGCTATTACATCACCCAGGAGGAGCTCGACATGACACTTGACGAGTTTCGGTCCAAGATTTGTGACTCGATGGGCACTCCTCAACGGAAACTAATGTGTTTCCAAGCACAGCCAACATCCGAGTCATTGGAGAAGTTCCCCGATGCCGGGTCGTTGTGGGTTGAATTCTGCGACGAGGCCAGTGTGGGGATCAAGACCATGAGGAACTTTTGTATTCATATCACGGAAAAGAACTTCAGCACCGGGTTGTTTATTTACCAGAACTCCATAACTCCCAGTGCCAATAAGTTAATACCTACGGTAGCACCAGCTTCGATTGAGATTTTCCAAGAAGGAGACTTGGTGGTTAATATAACTCATCACGAATTGGTTCCCAAGCATATTAGATTGAGCCGTGACGAAAAGAAGGAGTTGTTGGAGAGATATAGATTGAAGGAGTCGCAATTGCCCAGAATCCAAAGGGAGGACCCTGTGGCCCGGTACTTGGGGTTGAAGAGAGGCGAAGTGGTGAAGATTATTAGACGGTCGGAGACTTCGGGGAGGTATGCGTCGTATAGAATTTGTTTGTAGGGCGTGTGGTTTTTAGGGTATGTGGTTTTTAGGGTATGTCGTTTGTAGAGCATGTCGTTTGTAGAGCATGTCGTTTGTAGAACACGTTATGGGGATAAGTTTGTACTATACACCTGCATCTTCACCAATACGTTAATAAAGTCGTAATTATCATGTTGCTGGTGTGCTTTTCAAGTATATACGGTGAATATTAGCTGCAATTATACTACATAACTGTACACAGTAAGTGTTCTACACACCAAATACACCTCTACCCAGCAACTACTCCATATCCGATCAACACTTCGCACACAACACACTATCCTGAACACCATGCCACCACACCACATCTCGCAAATCTACCCTCAGCGAAGGACTAACTTCAACTCCCTGTTTCCCCAAGAACACCGGTGCTACAGTTACAATTATCGAGTCGATGATGCCCGCTTCTGCTCCAGAACTTTGCCCACTCAAATCAAGCAAGTCGTTAATAACTGTCCCCCCACCTTCAATCATAACTGAACCAATACCCAATTGGTACAACTCATCCAAAATTACTTTCCAGTTCGATACTCGCAATGATAAAGGCAACCGTATATACCGACCACCTTGCAGCACAACACACTTTAATGAGCCTTCGTCTACAGATGCTGACTCATCAACAACTATATACGGAGCTAGACCCTGATTCAGGTCGTGCACTTGTCTCAATGTCGACTCTTGGTAGCGCCATTTTGCCTGGGGATCAATAATCACTGGACGAGGATGTGACGAAGCTCCAGGAAAGCGGCAGTTCAACTTGGGATCATCGGCCAAGACTGTGCCTATACCCACGAGAATGGCATCGTAATGGGAACGTAAGTAATGGGTCATTGTCTTTGTTTCGAGGTGAGAAATCTTGGTTTGCGTTCCCGGTTTGGACGAGATGCGCGAATCGAGAGATTGTGCATAGGTAAGAGTGACAAATGGTTTGCGAGAGGGGGAGGAGGAGGAGGTGGTGGTGGTGCGATTAGGTAGATAGGGTTGTAGAAATGGAATTAATGACTGTGGAAGTGGAATAAGCGTGGACATGGCTCGTATGGGAGGAATAGAAGGTGTGGTTTTATATGGAGATGAGGTTTGGTATCAAGTATGGTGCATTGCGACATTTGCGACACTTGCGACATTCGTATTTGTGAAACCTCCATCACCACCCTCCACCAATGGGGTCCAATAACCCCCATCTCGTGGAGACACGTACTGTCACGATCTATGAACTTGTTATCCGGTTCTTCTCTGTAGGGCCTCTTCTTTCTCCAATTCTCTCTGTTTAATTTCTTCGTGATCGCGTCTGGATCGCATCAACTCTCGCTGTTTCCAGTCACTGTATTCCTGCTGTGGGTCCAAATCATCAGTATCATCAACACCATCAAACTCGTCTATATTTTCTGTTGCGGTGATGTCATTATGTTTGGCGTCAGTAGATAATTTAGAAAGAAGTACTTCTCGTTTACGTTCCTCAATTTCGGCAGTGGTGGGTTGGGGTTCCTGTTGTTGTTGCTGTTGCTGTTGTTGTTGTTGGCCGGTTCGTTGTTGTTTGGATATGAACACTGGCTTTACGATTTGTTCTTCTTCTGAAGAGGACGATGTGTCCGAATCACTTTCGTACGACGAGGATGACTGGTTATCTGACATTGATATGGGAAAGAGGTAATGAGAGCACCACTAGCTGGATAGATAAAGAAGAGAATAAGAGGAAAAAATACAATGGTATGGGTTTGGAGATGATTGTTGGTTGAGAGTCACTCTTTGGACCGGTTATGAAACCAGATAAGTCGCCATTTTCAGATGGCCAACACAATGGCCAACACAAGATGAGTGTTTGCGATAAATAGGGGCAAACAACAATGCACCAGTAGTGTGTTGGGTATATTCCGTTTCTGTCCTTTGATGGAGTCCATTGTGTATACACTTCTCAGTAGTCTGGCTCCAGAACCACCACAGAACTGCCACACGTTTACCTATTAAACATTAGAGTAGATGTGTCGACAATACAAGTCTCCAAGGACAAACAATTACAACAACACAACCAAAAAGATTGGTTCAACATTTCTACATGGCTTATTACCGAAGTTAACAATAACTGGTATACGCAAAACTGGAAAATAATGTTGAGCCAATTTCCTCGGGAGATGTTACACCAAGAGATAGAACACCAAGAGATAGAACACAACTAGATTACACAATACCACCCAAATAGTATCTGATTGTATTCAGTTTACTGTTGGGAAGGATACTACATTCTAAAAACCACCACTGGAGAATATTTCTGGGGTGAGTTTTTAGTACTTGTACGTCATAGTCACAGTGGCAGTAATGCGGTAATACGTATCCGACTCCCCCACCGATGCCATCGTGGTGCCATGCAAATTCCATCCACACCCTTTTTATCACGTGCTCTTTCCCCGATTTTTCAAATAACAACAACAACAACAACAACCCCTCCTCCCATCGAACCGTCCCATAAATACTCAACGCCGACCGAGTTTACTTTGTCCATTACTGGAATTCACTCATTGTTAACGCTCCATTCTTTACACCCAGTGCCATCGGATGTACACGAAACAAGAAAAAAAAAAAAAAAGAAAAATTTTCCCTCGCTATTTCTTCACGAGAATGAACAATGGAAACACACGAAAACAGAAAACATTAACCATTCAACGTTTTCTTCGTGTTTGTGGTGTATATAAGCATCGGCAGTTCCGTGGGAGGTTTCCTGTTTCCTGTTTAGTGTGTGTGAATCTATATCTTCTGGAGTTTTCTTTTTACTGTTCTCGCACCTACTGTGAAGTATCAAGGGTGGTACCTTCAAAAAAAAAGAACAAAAATAAACTCTAGACTAAGAAACCACCAATAGAATAGTTCTAGTTTCTAAGCATTCGTTGTCTCTGGTGTCCTCAAATCACTGCTAATAATGGCGTCGACTTCTACATTCCCAGTGCCCACGTTTGATCACCCATTTGTTGTCAACTTATGGTCCATTTTTGACACTTTGGTAGCATCCTTAACCCACAACCAGTTTATTCCTTCCCAGTTCAAATTTGACACGTCGTTACCGTTGTCAACATTCCCCCCAGTGGCCACCGCTATCGCTACCTACTACGTGGTGATCTTTGGCGGGGACTTTTGCTTCAAAAAGTTTCAAATCAAGCCGTTGGTGTTGAATGGGTTGTTTCAAGCCCACAACTTGTTTTTAACCGGGGTGTCGCTTTTGTTGTTGGTGCTCATGTTGGAGCAGTTAATCCCTATGATCCACAGCAACGGGTTATACTACGCCATCTGCCACCCTAACGCTTGGACCCAGGAGTTGGAGTGCTTGTACTACATGAATTACTTGGTCAAGTTCACAGAGTTTATCGATACCTTGTTCTTGATGGTGAAACAGAAGAAGTTGACGTTTTTGCACACTTACCACCACGGAGCCACGGCATTGTTGTGCTACACCCAGTTGATTGGACTCACTCCTATTTCCTGGGTACCCATCACCTTAAACTTGGGAGTGCACGTGGTTATGTATTGGTACTATTTCCTTGCTGCTCGTGGCATTAGAGTGTGGTGGAAGGAATGGGTCACCAGGTTCCAAATTATTCAGTTTATTCTTGACTTGGGCTTTGTGTACTTTGCCACCTATAACAAGATTCTCTACACCTACTTCCTGCAGTACTTACTGACTATGCCACATTGTGGGGACTGTGCTGGTACTATGTTAGCGGCCTATTCTGGGTGTGCTATTTTGTCGTCGTACTTGGTGTTGTTCATTGCCTTCTACATCGACGTTTACAAGAAGGCCGGCTCCAAAAAGGCCAAGATTGTCAAGTCGGTCAAAGGTGGTGTTGCTGCTCAGGTCAATGAGTATGTTTATGTATCTGGCAGAAGGACTCCAGTTGAGCGTGAAAACGTGAGATCAAGAAAGGCTTGAAGGGTGGGTGTGCATGTGGTGTGGTGTAGTTATTTCCAAGCGTAGATATACCCTAATCGCTTGACGTTTGTTTTCAATGGTTCTCCTTAATAGTTTGTAATTTTAGAGTCATTTCAAGTTAACTTAATCGTAATATATATCCTAATCTATATGTATACTGGGGAGAGGGTAGAGTGTGGGAAGGCCAAGACTACTGGATGTCACCGCTGGTTATTGTACTGATATGTAAAGTTCTTGCTTCTGTATATGCTCTGGTTGTTGGTGTACTTTTGGAAGAGATTATCCATGTCTTTGAAGGTACTTTTTCTACTGCTGTAAATCTACTTATATGTATAGAGTTTACGGAAATGGATCTCTCTCTCTATCATATTGATTCTTTCTAATCATATATGAGACCTCCCCCATACCACAATGATTCTTTCTAATCATATATGAGACCTCCCACATACCACATTGATTCCTTCCATGCAAACGCCTCCCATCTCACACCACCACCTGCTTCACCTCCTCCGCCGTGGGAATGCTCTCAGCAGCACCTCGTTTCTGAATCGCCAAACTGCTAGCCACAGTAGAAAACTCCACCGCCTCGCCAAGCAGCCGGCCCAAACAAAGACTAGACACAATTCCCCCAAAAAACGTATCCCCTGCACCAGTAGTATCAACAACACTGTCAACTACTTTGGCAGGGTAATACCCAGCACCAGACAACCCACGAGCAACATAAACCACCCCTTGAGCTCCCATAGTAATAATAACCGTGGAAACATTATCCTGGTTAACCAACGTTTGCAATTTACCGGCAAGGTTTTGGAACCCCTGGACCGCATCATCCTCAATGGTCTTGTTCAACCATACAAGCTCATCATTCGGTAACACCAGTTTCGCAATATCCATCGCCTCGCCTTCATTGACAATGAGCATATCCAACTTGAAAAACATGGCCAAGTCGATTAACTCTGGTTTGAAGGGAGAAGGATTATAAGCTATGTTAATATGGGGACGGTTCCGCTTGAGCCAATTAATGGACTCAATAGTATCCGGATACTCATTCTGGATAACTACAAATTGAACATCGTCTACACTATCAGGGAAGTACTTCTCATACTCCTCTTCAGTAGGCTGTAAGTGTCCATTGGCACCAGGAGTAATCAATATACGATTTTCTCCGTTTTCCTCAACCAAAATCACAGCTACACCAGAAGGGACACCATGGACTTTCTTAATCCAGTTCACATCAACATTGGAATCAACCAACATCTGCTTGAGAAGTTCGCCAAAGGAGTCGTCTCCAATATTGCCAACCATACGTACAGCAATATCCCCAGCCTGGGAGGAAAGTCTAGCACACGCCAAAGCTTCATTAAGACCCTTCCCTCCAGGATGGGTTTCAAATGTAGTTGCTTGCACAGTTTGTCCCCCTAGAGGCACTACTGGGGTGTATGTCACCAAATCATAGTTAAGAGACCCAATTACGGTTATTACTGGCATAGTTGCTGCTGCTGCCTATGGCTTGGTGAGTATGGAACTGGATATTGGTGGGAAATGGTTTGCGACATTTTGTGCGGCGCGACAGTGCGGCGCGACATTGCGGGGAGGATATAGTGGGTTATAGCGTTAGTGAGATATAGTGTTAGTGGATTATAGTGAGTTATAGTGGGTTATAATGGGCTATAGTGGGCACAGTAAAGACCCTATGATAACCAACATTATACACATAAACAGCTACTCAGAGTAGAAAGACGTATCTTATCAAGTATACAAGTAAATATAAGTTAAAAGATGATCTCTGGAAAGTATAGACCCACTTTTTGAACTCCTGGTCTTTCCCTGCTCATTTAAATAACCCCAAACTGGAGTCGATTATTAACTCACCAGGTTGTGTGAGATCAGAGCTATAGAGAAACAACTTGCTATGACCTAGACAGAAAGATGTCCACACAACGTTCACATAACATCTCCTACAATATACACATAACTTCAGAGAAGGTTAGGAAACACTCAGTCAATTCAAAAAAAAACTAATCAAATAAACATATATATAAAAAGATACCTAACATCTACTCAACAAGCTTACCCATTCTCTTCAATCTCATTCTCTCCGAGAACGACATCACCTTAGGAGGAGCAGCCGCCTTCTTAGCCGCTTCCGCAGCCGCTTCCTCTTCAGCCTTCTTTCTCGCAGCCTCGGCAGCTTCTTCTTGCTGGGCTCTGATCTTGGCCATTTCCGCCTCCTTCTTAGCTCTGGCAGCCTCTTCAGCAGCAGCACGACGTTCTCTTTCCTTTCTCACTTTCAATTCCTGGATACGCTGCTCCTTGACCCGTTCAATACGTTCGGCCTTGGCCTTTTCAAACTTGGCGTTGGCCTCTTTCTTGAGCTGGGCAAGCTTAACTGCATTCTTGGCATCAATCTCTTGCTTAAACTTAGTGTACTCAGGAAGGATACGCACAAGACGGGTCTTCAACCCTACAGCACTATCGTACTCCTTCTTGGCCTTCTCAACCTTGGCTTGCTTCAACAATTCGTACGCCTTCTTTTCCTCCTCAACCTGTTCTTTGGCATCATTCTCCAAGTGACGCAACTCAAACCGTCTGAAAGCTCTCTCCAAGTGGTCAGCCTTCTTCGCAGTAACCTCCAACTTGTCTTCCAACTCCTTCTTGTCCTTATTCAACTGTTCAAGTTGCATCAACTGCAATTTGGTAGTGTCCAACTCAGCCAAGTTATCCAAGTCGATCTTGATGATACCCTTGGCGTTGATCTCCTCGGCAATCTTTCTCTTTTCTCTCTCCTGGATCAACTCCCGTTCCTTTTGCAACTTTTCCATCTGTTTACGTTCGGCTTCAGCAGCAAGTCTCTCTTGCTCAGCCTGTTGTTCAGCAACAAGTCTTTCTTGTCTGAGTCTGGCCTGGATTTCTTCCTCCTCACGCCTCTTTTCATCAATGCGTGCTTTACGGGCTTCGAGAATCTTGACCCGGTCAGCCAATTCTTGCTGCTCAGCAACCATTCCTTGTACGGAACGTTGCAAGGCCTGCTCCTGGAAATGCTTCTGGCGTGCTGAGAAGGTAGGATCAATCAAATGCACTGATTCCGACAAGGTAGCTGCTAACTTGGAGATTTGTAACCGAATTAACTCTGCTGGAGAAATCTGCAACTTTTCCGACGAGACGTAATCATCCACGGTTTCGTCAAATGGCGACGACTTAAACAAAACCACATTGGATTCGTGATCAATAGTCAAAGATACGTGGCCATCTTTAACCGCGTTAACCACCAAGTCTTCAACCTCCAAAGGAGATAAAGAAGACTTCAAGTCTGGGAAAATCCCCAACGAAATAAGAAAGTCAAGTTTCACCGACTCGTAAACCTGGGCAACCTGCTGGAAGATTCTAATACAGATGGTTTCCGTTAAGGTAGGAATATAGTTCAGATATTGGGCATCGTCTTCAATGGCCTTGAAGAGAGCAGCAACCTTGGATTTCATCAATAATGGATGGAAATCACCTCCTTCTAATACCTGGAACAAATCCTTGATGGGTTCGTCAACATACTTCAAAATAGACTTGGAAACAATCGACTTAATCAACCCTTCTCTGGTAGGAATTTGGTTCAAGTTCAATAACGAAGTCAACTTGGAGTTCTTGGTTTTATATTCATCCACATCTCCTGGGTGAGTAGAAACCTTGAGAGGAATCGATAACGTAGACAACACCAATACGGAGGCATAGCGTTTCAATTCCTCGTCGGTAGCCTTTGGTGACTGTGAGTACAAGTAAAAGAACTTATTCCACGAAGCAGCATGGAATAACGTATTGTCAGACACGGCAAAGATACGGGCCAAGTTGTGGTAATAGTTGGCCATCATGTGGGGCTTTGGTGCCTTCTTAGACGCAGTAATTAACGTGTGGACGTCATCTACGGATCTGAACGATTCCTGCCATAATTCCAACTTCACAGCGATATTCAACTGGTTGAATCTTTGTTCCAAGTACCTCTGCACGGTTTCCGCATCAGACAAGTCAATGGCATTGACGGTGTACCGGGTGGTTTGCTGAGTGGTTACAGATTGCATATGGGTTCTTAACAATTCACACAATCTTCTAAACTCGGCTTTACGCTTAAAGTTTAAGCAGAACTGGAATGCCTTATCGACAATGGCCGAGTAGGTGACTTCCAACTTGGAGTTGTTTCTCAAGATATCCAACACGGCTCTGAAAGCTTCCCAGAGGAATCGTAACCATGGAGTGACCAACTCACGTTCAGTACGATCGGCAGAGTCGGTATTGGAAACCGCACTTAAAAGAATCGATTCCGGCGTCTGGGCCGCTTCCAAGTCTTCTTCTTCTTCCTGGTCAATTCTGATATCAGCTTTGGCTTGAGCTTCTACCAACTTTTGTTCAGCCAATTCGATAAACTTGGAAACAATAACTTGAACCGACTCCAACCCATTTTCGAGTAACTGGATGTTCTTCTTGTATTGGTGGAGTGCGTCTTTAGCGACTTTACCTTTGCGCAAGTCTACTGACAATTCGATGAGCAAAAGAGCGATGGGTTCCAAGTCTACTACTTGTAAGTACCGGATCCGCTTGGAAGTGATCAAGTCGTAGACGGTGTCGAGAGCAGCTTCTCTTTGTCCGACTGCGATTAAGTCTTCAGCACGCTTAAGGACATTCTCGGGACGGAACACGTGGGTCTTACGAGGAGGAGCCATCTTGTGAGAGTAGTGGTGGTGTGTTTCCTTGTAAGTATTGGTTGGGTGATGGGGTGTGGGCTTGTTAACTATGGCCGAGAAATTTTTTTTTGTAGTGCAACGAAGAGAAAAAATTTTCATTCTGATATTGGGGTCGTGTACCGTGACCGAATTGCAAGTGTATAGCCAGGAGTGTTTGGGAAAGGTTACATGATAGTTGTGTCGGGGTGGGGGTGGTGTCTTGATCTGTTGGGAAGCGGTGAATACTCAGATACTCAACTACTTAAATAATAAGATACTCATCTACTCATCTACTCAACTACAGATATTCTCTCAACTACTCATCTACTCAAATACTCTACCACCACCTACGTATACCTCCCTACTCCGGTGGAGGAAACCGTTCCTGCATCTCCACCACCGCCTTCGCCAACCCGCTCTTATCAATCAACATCAAACTCAACTTAGGATCAATCCCGTACTCAGTAAACACCCGTCTAGAGTCTGTTTCTTGCTGGTGGTGCGTGTAGTCAAATACCCCCTTGTAGCTGGAATTTTCCTCCAACACCATATCCTCATAATGGAAATAGTCCATCTCCACCGGCTTGGGTTCGTTCTGAGGAATCTTCTTCTTCTTACGTTTCTGTTCGTCGTCGTCTTCGTCAATCTCAGAGTTAACCATCTGGTACACCTTGCTCACAATTAAGAAATAGTCAAACTCGTAGCGTTCATGGGCATTCTCTGCGTTCTCCATTTCTTCCAAGAGCATTCTGTACATCGGAGGCACCACTTCTACAGGCATATTGATCAACCTCTCGCTGACAATAAACCCCACCTTTAACTGGTTGCCGTTGTTGGCCGTGGTTTTGCTGTTGGATAGTAACCTTTTCAATATAATGTTAAACTCGGTTCTTCCCTTGGTCTTGGCCAATACGTAGTTGACCAACTTCTTAACCCCGGACCGGTTCAAGTTCTCAGTCAAATTAATCACCGATAGCAATGCAAATGGATCACTCTCGGTACCTTCAGTTTTAATAGATGTCCCTACAGAGTTCTTGGTCAAGACTAAATCAGCCAATCCAGATATATCAAACTCACTGGCATCGTCACCAAACAACTGACGAAGAAAGTTCTTCGTGGCATGGAAGTCTACATCAGGATTGAGATCAAAGAAGTCAAAGTCTACATTAACCATTTCCTGGTTGTCATTGTCCTGTTCTTCGTTGTCCTGTTCAACATCGGATTCATCGGTTGAACTGACGTCGATATCCGAGTCTTCTGCTGCCGGGATCTGTTCTGTCTCTTGTGCTCTTCTCTTAGCCATATCTATATACCGAAATTACCTGAAACCCTCCTGGCCGTATGGTACTTCTACTGTTCTTCCTGGGTGTAATTGGAGAGGTTTATTTTTTTTTTTTTTTGTTTTCTTCCATACCGAGTTTTTTTTCCCCCGATGATCATCACCACCTTTCGTAAACACCGTTTACATTGGTCTTATCGGTGGCTAGACGCGCGCGGCTAATGTCATCTATAATACAAGGATATGATACTTCCTCGAGCGACGAGGATGGGAACATACCTGGTGAAGAGCACGAGCAAAAAGAAGTCGTTTTGAGCACGTCTGGTAATACTTATCACGCCTTATCGGGTCAACCCCACAAAACTTTTGCTGGTGAGTTCCGAACGGTAAATTACGAGGAGTCAAAATTCCCCAGTAATCGACAAGCGTCAAGGACAACTAGTGCCGAGGCCAAGGCGTTGGCCAGGCAATTAAAACAAAAGCGGAAAAGAAGAAAGTTGAACGAGGAGGTTTCTGATCCATGGGCATCATACTCATCTTCAGAACCAGACCAGTCTGAGCCAGACCAGTCAAAAGAGGACAATGATAACGACAATAAAATTGACAATTCTCCTCTCCAGACCAGCCGGGGTATAGCCCTTGATGAGTCCAGTACGATGGAAAAACTCCTGATCCCAACAGCCGTGTCCCAGTTTGTTGGTTCTGAAGAACACGATTACCTTGGGAGAACATATATGCACGTGCCCAAAGATATCACCATGCTAACCAAGCAACCAGGGCCTCGGGAGTGCTATGTGCCCAAAAAGATTATTCACACATTCAAGGGGCATAAGAAGGGCGTGAACAAGCTAGAATACTTTCCTAAATCAGGACATCTCCTCCTATCTTGTGGTAATGACACCACTATAAAGCTATGGAGTTTGTATGGGAAACGGGAGTTGCTTCGGGTATATACCGGCCATTCGTCGTCGGTCAAAGATGTGGTGTTTAACCAGTCCGGTGACGAGTTTCTCAGCTGTGGGTTTGACAAGTTGGTTCATCTATGGAATACTGAGACCGGTGACGTGAAGTGCACCATTCGTCTCAACTCTATACCCAACGTTCTTCTATTTAATCCCCATAATAACCGCGAGTTCCTAGTGGGTCTAACCAATAATAAGATCGAACACTATGATTTGGATGCCCTAGAGTATGAGAAACCTATCCAAACCTATGACCATCACCTTGGAGCTATCAACACGTTGCTAGTTGTAGATAAGAGCACCAAATTCATGTCCACATCCGACGACAAGACGGTACGGTTCTGGGAATGGCAGATTAATATCCCCGTGAAGACCATCTCCGATGCCACCATCCACTCCATGCCAGCGGCGGTCTTGTTCCCTACCGAGAAGCATATAGCGTTGCAGAGCATGGATAATACTGTGAGGGTGATCCACGGTTCGGGAAAGTTCAAGTTCAATAGGAATAAGGTGTTCCGGGGCCATCTCTGTGCTGGGTATGGTATCCAGATCGATATATCTCCTGATGGGAAGATTATCATGAGTGGGGACTCCAACGGATATGGGTATTTCTGGGACTGGAAGAGTGGGAAGGTGGTTAAGCGGTTGAAGTTGTGTGATGGGGTAGTTAAGTGTATCAGGTTCCATCCATTAGAAACAAGTAAGGTGGTGGCGGCAGGGTCTACGGGGGAGATATGCTACTGTGATTAAGGTCTAAGGGGAAGTCTTTTGAGAGACATATAAAGGATATATAACCAATATGCCGGGTATGTAAAATGCTTTGGGTATCTTTAAATGACGGTGTGTTTCATCTAGCCTGTATTATAATGAAGGTGTACAGTTCTCTCTGATTTACAGGGTTGTTTTTAACTAAACGTGTATGTATACTAAACTGGTCAATTACGAATACAGTGCACTCCTACATAACTACACACTTCTCCTTCTGGTACGACACGCTCTTCTTTCGATCTCTATGATAGAAATGATGTCTCTTCTTACGGCCACCCAAATGATGAAGTTGCTGCGTAAGCTTATCGTCAGCCAGGTCCTTCAGCGTGGGTGACACATGAGTATTGATTTCCCCAAACGACCCCGTAGAATCTAGTTTCACGCTGGGACTAGCCATCTTTGTAGCTCGTTTCCATAATGAGTCTTCTGTAGACGTGTAATGAATACCAATCTTGCCCGTGTGTTCATTAGACGGCTGTGGATTAAGTTCGGGAAACGGCTCGACTGGCGTGCCTGTAACTGTAGCATTCTCGGTGGTTATATGGCTCGCTGGTTCAGTCAACGTTTCAGCATTTAGCATCGGTATACTGCTGATATTGGTGTTGTTGCTCCACTGACTGCTTCTCCTCAACTGTGGACTTGACCCAATACTTTTTGGTGTAGACTGCATGGAAACTGGCTCTTCTTTGGTGTAGTTCTTTGCTTCGTCAATCACGTACCAGTAGTACTTTTTGGTTATATCTACGAATCTAGAGTCATTTGGAGACACATCCGGCACAGGGACACTGCTGGTGATAACAGAACTGGACAGACCATTGGTGTTGGCCAATGATGGAGTTTCCGAAAGTAAACTAGAGCCGTTGGATGCGGTGTTTGCCGGTGACACCGTCGGGGTCAATGTATCTTCGGCCCAGAACTGAGATTTTGACCCCTTGGGAACCACCACGGGACTTTTATGTTCGGGGAATGCCTCCTCGCCATCGTCAATACACACCAACCTATAAAACAACATATACGGCCACTCGGTAGAAAACACCTCTTTAAACGTCTTTTCCTGGACTCTCGCCTTCTTCTTCATATCGTCGTACAAGTACCACGTGGCATTATAGGCTTCATCTTCAGTCTCGTTGGTGTCGTTCACGTTCTTGCGCACCACCGAAACAAAGTGGCCCAGGGAAATGGAGTTGCCCCGGTGACAAACTGCACTTTCTAGGATGAGTTTGAACGAACTTCTGGGCCCGTCGATGTCGTCGGCGACGAATTTCGGCAAGTTAATTATTGGTGGTATAATGATTCTTTTCTGGGACCGGATGGCCTCGGAATTGCTGTATTCGTAGCGCTTTAAGCAGATAGGCACCACGGGGCGTCTATTGGCAAACTCGGTAGAGTTCTTAACGATGTTGTGATTGTTGGTGGTTGGTGGTGCTATTGCTGTTGCTGGTGGTGCATTGTCATCAGTATAGAACGGTAACAATCTCAAAAACATCCAGGCTGGGAGGTTCACTTCACGGGGTTTGCTAGGACGTCTTTCCGATTCATTGATTGTCCACAACGATACCGTTGACGATCTGGTTCGGGTCACCACTCGTACGCCGTCGTTTTTCATGTTGGTGCTTGGACGTGGATTTAGGGATATTTGATCGTCGACGTTTTCTGTGAGTTCGGCGTGCGGTTTGGACTCGTCAGAAGGGATGAACTTTATGGTGGAGTTTTCTGGAATCATAAACGTGGCACTGGCTGCTCCTGGAGAGGATGGTGACGGCGGTACTGCCGTAGTGGCTATCTCGCTTCCGGCACGAGACAAGGTGCGTATAGATGCACGTCGTTCTAATTCTCGCACTACGCTGATGGAGTTGTTAAAGTACAGTTCAAGACACTCCTCGAGGAGAACCAGGTCTTCGACGTCTCCGTTGGATAATACGTCGTTGGAGCTGTTGCTTTTGGTGGTGGGTTTGGTGGGTGTGTTCTGAGTCTCAGTAGATGTTTGTGTGGTTGCTGGGGTTTCATTGGTTTCATCAGTTTCTTTGGTTTGTTTGGTTTGTTTGGCTTCAACTGTATCTTTGGCTTCAACGGTTGCTTTGGCTTCAGTAGATCCTGTTGTATCCGTAGATCCTGTTGTTTCCACCGAGGTCAGGTTCTTTATATGTGAGACATCTTGGTTAACTGACAACAGCGTAGACATACCCTTATCAGTACCTTCTTCAACACCTTCACCATTCACAGAAACTTCCTCCTCAGGGATACTCACAAATAATATCCGCTCCCGACAGAACTTCTCATCGTCCTCTTTACTGTACTTCCCTCCATGCTTAATATCAATCTTGAACGTCAATAACGGCATACTCAATGCTTCAGTCAAGAACTCAAACAACGCCGCGGCATCCTGTTGCTTGTGACTCACTGCTTCGGTGTATCCCAACTTCAGCAACGCTTCACATAGCCGGGCAGTTATATCTGTGGTGATTAGATTCCCCGACCGTATAAGATTAACGTATAATCGTAATAGTGCCAGCAACTGGACCACGTCGGGGTTTGTGGTGGTGGGTACAAATAAGATTGGTTCAAAGCTCTCCAAGTTGGCAAACATCGAAAACAATAGTGCATCTAAGTAACACATGACATTGTCCCAGTTCTCGGCACCTACATACTTAATGGGGGCACCGAGCTTATCTAGTCTTGAGTTGGTTAGTAATAGGCCCTGGGTGCTTAGTTGGAAGAAGCGCAATAGCTGGAATGTCTTTACGGAATCTCCTTGTGTAAACGGTGACTTTAGTAGTGCTATTATCTGGGTGGTGGATGGCATGGGCAATTTATGGTGGTGGAAATACTTTTGTACGGTCAACACCACCAGAGAAGTGGACATATACTTAATGGGGTTGTAGTGGGTGTGTTTGATGGTGGTTTCTTTGTCTACTTTGATGTAGCTGTCTATGTACGACTGCCAGTATGCATCGGGGAAGGTTGCTGGGAGGGTTGACGGGGTGTGTCGAAATCGTTTCAACATGGGTGGGATGGTGTGGATGGTGTTTCTATGATGGTATATGTACTATGGTAACTGGAAAGATAATAACTCTCTATTGTTGGTGGTTCTGTTTACTCCTTGGTCTAGCTTTGCATACCTTGAAAGGTATAGATTAGGTTGAAACCTGGTGTTGGCTTTTTTACGCAGGTGGCAGAATCCTCAGGCCAAGATTTCAAAGCCAATTCAATCCCACTTGCACTACAAGAAGAGATCTGCCTACAATGCACAACAACGGAAATTATGCCTGATTTAAAAAAAGGGGGATAAACGACCCTACAAAGGATAAAAACAAAAGGACAGCAGAAAAACACTAGGCAGGCCCGAGGCAATCGCTGGACACACTGCTTGACAATAAAGAGGGGAGAGGGCGTTATGGGAAAAGTTCCTAATCAAGAAACCTTGTCGTATATCCCACACTAGGAGAAATGTGTTGATTGTCGTTTGTGTCGTAGTTGGATTTAGCGACATTGAGAGACATTCTTGTTGGGTGAAACATGGACTCACCTGGGGGGAGATGGTGAAGAGGAGCACATACACTTGGGATGGTGTGAGTGTGTGAAGGTATGAGATTATTTGTTGACGGTGGAGGTATCTTGTGTCTTCTTTTTTAGCTTCAAGGATATTTGACATTATTGTGAATGGAAGGTGAATTATGAGAATGTATGCTTCTTTGCAATTAGTGTGTATAGATTGTCTACTCTGAGATCACCCAGTCTCTCTGGATTGGGTTCATTGCAATTGGCTCTTGAATGATATAGAGTAATTCTGTATCGACATTAAATGCCAAAACTCTCCTTCAACTATAGTCAAACTGATAAGTTCTCTCCATTCATTGGATAGCTGGTCGTACTGAGTCTCTCTCTCTCCAGCCCATCCTGGTTATGTAATTAACAACATTCTTGGTTGTTACTGGGTGCTGTAAGTACAACCCATGCAATAATTAATAACCTTTTCTATAACAAGCTTATCTGTTCTAATTTGCACCCAACACAGGACCTCCTGCCACTATTTTAGAGTTGCATTCTTTTTGCAATTGACAATAAATTCGCATTAAACTAGCTATTGGTATCACACTATATAGAATACTCCTATAGGAAACTCCCAGAAAATACTCCCAGAGAAAACTCCCCTGGCACCTCCTACGACCCGGTAATATTCAACTCCTTCATCTTGTGCAACACCGAATCTATGCGCGTGTCCAACTTGCCACTGATGTAGTCTTCCCTGGTTCTGGCATCCAATTTCTGCTGCAACTGGTTTAATTGGTGGTAGTTCTCGTTAAAGAACCGTAACTGGATCTTAACAAACGCCTCAAACGAAGGGTCAAAGAATGGCACTCGCAAATTCACCAACTTGGGCAACTCACTCTTCAACTGGCTATTCAAGGTTTGGTACATCTTCTCAGCTTCACCCAACTCTTCCCTGGCCTGGACCAACTTGTCATCATAGCTGGAGTCGTTCAAGGTTGGTTTTTCCACCAACCTTCTCACTTTGTTTTTCATGGAGTCATAATCCAACTGTTTTTTGGCTCTCTTCTTGATGGCCTCATTAATTTCTACATAGTACGAATTAAATCTAGCTATAGGGTTGAGAACCGTTTGGTTGTATGGTTGTTCCAAGTCAGAAATGCACTTCTCGTTCAATGCTTTCAAGATATGGTAGTATTCCTGTGAAAGTGACGAGAATTTTACTGTATCTTCATCATCCTCGTTCTTGCTGGTGTTGTCGTCATGATTAGTTTTTGTGGTGGTGGCGGGACGGGGTGGTGCTCCGTAAAAGGAGCTAAGCGCTTCCCCAATATTGATCTGGGAGTTTGTGAGTAGCCGTAACGATTCCAAGTAGTTTCTCAATTGCTTTTGTAATTTTAGAGAATTGGTTTCCATGGTGCGGAACCGCTTCTCCTCAAACTCGTATTCCTTATCGACTGTTTGTTCGATATGTCCGGTTTTTAACATCATTTGTGTACCGGCTCGATTGATGGCCTTTTTGATTCCAATCCACGACATGGCGAAGAAAACAGGGATAAATATACAGAGAAATCGGGACAGAGATCTGTACTGGGTACAAGCAGCGGTATAGTTACCTAGATAACGAATTCTCAGTATAGTTTCACTACTGTTTCAAGTATGTTTTACTGTACGAGTTTACTAATACCCGATAGCATGGTATGGGGAGAGGGGGAGTTTTTTTTTTTCGGGTGGGCCTCGGTTTGTGTGCGGTTATGGAGATTAACGCCGATGGTTCCGTGATTACAAGGAGGTAGAGATGGAGGTGTGGTGATGTTTTTGTATATAAGTCAGAAGGTGGAGATGATGTGGAGGTAGGGAGGGGGGTACGATATAACTAGATCAGGTGTGTGAATAATTTGGTGTTTTCTTGGTCTGGGCTAGAAGGGGAAAACACCATCACATGGGTTCTCCATTTGGATCAATAAAAATGAAAGACAATAACCGCACCAACTACAGAGTGGAGGATGGTCCGAGAAGCCATTACTACTTTGTCAATGTTCAAGGGAAGTTAACGGTAGTTTTCTTGGCATCTTCGTGGATGATACCCTGCATGAGAATAACTAGGTTTAGAGAAACTGGTGTAGATTGGAGGGTTTGTTTACATGTTCTTTATAATGATGCTTTATTGTTACGCTGACAGGCACACACTTTGGGTGAAGATTTTGTGTGTGTGTGTGTGTGGTGATATTATGGAGAGAGAGTAAGTTGGTTTACTGTCGTTATTGGGGAATCCAGGGGGGTGGTGGTCAGTAATTACTATTGTCGTAGTTTCTCGTGTGGTTAAGAACAGATGCAGGTGTAGTAAGAGAAAGTGTGACTATCCCACTAACACTCTCCACCAACACTATATCTTCGGCTACTCTAATCAGCTAACTTCTCCAGTCTTTCCCATGACATCATAGGCTCAGTCAAAGTGCACGACGGGTGTTGTACCATTGTTTCTCTGGTCTTACTGGGCCATTGTTTTCTCGCACCATCCGACCCATTGTTTGTTTCAACATCCTTCCCATTCCTGATTCACACACACACACACACCAACGGCAGCAACAATACCCCTACAATTTCACTGAAATAAAAGCAGCCTTTCTTTGTGTGTGTGTGTGTTAATTCAGTGCCATCTGGGTCCTCGGTGCACATGTATAGTTTCCATTATTACTCCAACAATATCCAAGCCTACACACTCAATTCTGGTCCTATTTTACCGCTTTAAACCGACCCCGACTGCCAAATCCAACTATTGTCAAGTTATACCTCTTCTATCCCTCTTCTTACACCCACAAGCCCACACACCATCCTCATACCAACCCCTCCACCAAAAACCCCCACCAAAAACCCCCACCAAAAAAACCGCACCAAAAAAAAAAAAAACAACAGAAAAAAAAAAGTTCAGCACATTCTTTTTATTGGCAACCAAACAGTCCTCTAGACAGCAGGAAACCAGTAATAAGGACGGCTCTAGTGCTTCTTGTTGTAGTAGATCGTCGCTGTTGTATAGTATAACCTGGTCAGGACCAGCTAGAACCACTGTATAATGGGTAATACTAGTTCTACACACGGTGGTGGCAGTAGTAGCAGTTCCATCAGGAAGTCTACTGCATCCAACTCAACTACTGGCCCTGGAGGTGTAAGGAAATCTACTGCAAGTAACTCTGTTGCTACATTGGATGAGGAGTTCAGCGACTTGATCTTACACCAGGTGAAGCCGGTGAGCTCGCAGTCCACTACTAGTAGTTTGCAGCACCAGTACTCAGGTGTGAGTGTAGCCAACCATAGTCAACGCACGCCGTTTCCTGACCACCAAAATCACCACCAAAATCACCACCAAAATCACCACAATCAATTCATCGACAGCAATAGCACACAAGTCTCCCATCACTCTACCACCACCACAACCCCGACTGATGTTGCTGCTGTTGCCGCAAACCCCCAAATCCCCCACCACATTACTCCAGTAAACCCCCAAATCCCCCACCACATTACTCCAGTAAACCCCCAAATCTCCCATCACGTGACTGTTGCAAATCACCACCAAATTTTGTTGCAAAACTCCCACCCACCAAACCACAGTGAGGCCTACGACCGGGACCACTTTTCCAATGACTTGATTGAGGACGAGTTTAATGAATTGGATGAGGTGTTAATGGATACCGATGCTGTCCTGGTGCTGAGGAATATCCTTCCTGATGACGGTGGTGGTAGTGATGATGATGATGATGGTGGTGGTGGTTCTATTGATGACGTTGATATGGATATCGATGATAACAGCCATAGTGTCCACTCATTCAACCCTATACCCAGCAACTCCGGATCAGCCACCCGCACGCCGGATTTGTCCAAGGTGGACTTTACCAAAGTTATCAATCCTGGCGGTCGTCGTGCTCTCTCGCCGCCGCTACCGCCAGCACCACCAGCAGGGATACTTTCGGCGGCGCAAATTGCCCGTACCGCCCACTCGCCATCGCCGAGACCGGAACAATCCCCCACGTCAGCTTCGCACCAGAAACGGTTGAAGCCAAACAGCCCCCAGCTCCTTATCCCCGTTGAGATCAAGTGGGTCAACACCAACAAAGAGCCCATCAACAAGATTGCCATTATCGGCTCGTTCTCCAACTGGCGTGACGTCATTAAACTCCACTTGCTGCCGACTCACGATAACGAGTACATCACCCATGTGTCGTTACCGTTGGGGGTGCACAAGCTCTTGTACATTATCAACAACGAGTACCGTGTCAGCGACCAGCTCCCCACCGCCACCGACCAGGAGGGGATCTTTTTCAACTGGTTTGAGGTGCTTGACGATACCCACTTGTTCAACCACAGCGTAAACCAGGTCAATCACGTGGGTGCGTCTACCGACTATGATGCTAATATTATCACTCTGGTGGACAGTGCCGAAACCGTTACCCGGTCCACGCAGCGGCGGTGTGCTGGGAAATACGAGGTTGAGAGAATCCAGCAGAAGAGCAACAGTTTCTTGCAGCGGCTTTCCAAGGAGAGTCTGCATGCTGTGGAGCACGTGGAGTATGCTGATTATGGCGGGCCGGAGGGGGATAATCACGTGGCGGGGCCGTCAGAGTCGCGCACCAGCTATCAGGAGACAGGTCCGGAAATGGAACCCGAGGCGGTAGTGCCGGAAGTGGTAGCGCCGTCGTCATACGATAAAAAGTATGTTCCCTATGAAGTGGGCAGCTCCAGCTCCTTATTGAAAGTTCCCGGGAACTCCGACCCCCCGAATATAGAGTATTCCAGCGAAATCCCGGAAATGTTTTCCAATTACGATTATTTCAAGGGCAAGGACCCCGACTACGAACTTCCGGAGCCACCAACGTTGCCGCCACACCTAAACAACGTGTTGCTTAACAAGCTCTCGCACCCGACATCAGCTCTGGCTCTGCACGTGTCGCGAGCACTCAGACAACAAGACGGGGTCGGACACCATTCGGAGCTCCTCCAGCCGACGGTATCGGGCTCGAGCACGAATAGTACCGGAAGTCACGTGCCCCATAAACGGCCGCCGTTGAGACGGGCCGATAGCTCGTACTATGCGTCGAATAAGGAGAGCTACCACTCGTCGATTCCCAACCACGTGATTTTGAACCATTTGATGACGACGTCGATCAGGAACGATGTGTTGACGGTGGCGTGTATTACGAGGTATTCGGGTAAGTTTGTGACGCAGATTATCCATTCTCCAGCGACGAATTAGTGGCGGTGAGTTGGTTTGCTGATGGCTAAAGATTTTTGATGAAAATCACGTGAGTGCCATGTGAGAATCACGTGGACTGGTAGTGCGACATTGTATTTACTAGTGTGTCAAATGAATGTGCGACATTTATCGTTCCCCCGCCTTTCCTGCCTCTCCTGCCCCCCACCACACAGCAATCCGTACAGCCTGAACAAAGCACCACCAATGATCACCAAAGTGAAAGTGAACTAGCCGGGAAAAAGGTCGAGCCACTGTACCTGGGCTGTGCTAGCTTCTCCGCCGATTACTTCACCCATAACCTAAAAGGATCATGGTTGTAGGTCAATCTAGATTGAGACTAAGTAATATATAGTCGTTGATGTGGTTCTACTCATCACTCGTTTACAATCATCATCTGAGTATATGATTTGTTGTAATATGAAAATGTTCCATCTTCTGTATACGACCTTCGTCCCCCCTGTTGGAGGCAGCAGGAGAGATCCTGGTGGGAAATATATAGTGAAAGACACAACCGGGAAATGACGAAGAACAAATATGTATTGATAATTGTAAACAAGTAAAAACGAATTCTAATTGAATGCTATTTCAGTAGACGAAGGTTCTGGTTGTGGCATCTTTGGATTACTCCTATACTACCATTTCCCAACCTGGAACCAACGTCTTTGCAAATGCTGTGGGAGGGGGGGCTGCATATACATCAACCTCTCTATTTCTCTCTTTCTTTCTTGGGCGAAATAAATAATGAACTTTTGATGAGCAACGGACGAAAATGTGAACTGAAAAATTATGTATATACGAAGTTCCGAAATTAGTTTGGTAGCTGGAATTGAACTGAATGAATGGAAATACGTTGGTGACGGACTAGTGCCGACATTCCCGGGTGAAGGGGGGGTATCCTTCCCGGAGAGAGACAAAGTCTCTCTATTGCTGCTGCTGCTGCTGCTATTTATACAGCACCCTCTCTATTACTATACCCCCGGTTCAGGCGGCGCTCTCTCCTCAACCTGGTTTGCATCAAACTGTAACTGCCCCTCCGGATAATAACCTCGAGCTTGAACGGATCCACCTCGGGGTAAAACACTGAGCTGTAGGAATATAGCTGCTCGATCAACCGCTTTCTCTTCTCCTTGGTGGTGTCTCTGATCCAGGTCTGGTGGCCCAACTTGAAGTCGCAGTAATTGCCAAACAACTCCAAGATCTTCACTTCGAACTCCTTGGTGAGCGATATGGCGTATTTGTCGAGCTCCAAGATCTTAGAAAGCTCGTATATATTCAACCGGGAGTAGTAACGGTCGTTTCTGGTCTCCAGCGAGTTTGTGGTTGCTTTCTTGGTTTTCTTGGTGCTTCTTTTAGTGGCGGGGTTGTTTCCTACCGCCGCGGTTGCCACCGCTGCTGCCTCCTGCTCCTCTTGTAAGTCCGACTGGAATTTGAGCCGACAGTGCCCAAAATCAGCCGAATCCGGCTCCTTGGGCTGGTGGACGTTTATCGAGCACGGGAAGTTGTAGTTGCGGGACTGGTCATTTGGTAATTGGTACTTGGGGTCCTTTTTGGCCTCGGAAAGCGGGATAAACTTATCCTTGGCCAATAGCATGAACTCTCGCGAAAATGGGCGTGGCAACGTTTTCGGGCCTATGGAGTAGATTTCCGAGCGCAAAACCGGCCCGGTTGCACCTTCACCGGCACCGGCACCAGCACCAAAACCTGCCCCTATGCCCTTTCTATCTCCGAGGGTGTCTGTTTTGGCGGCCATAGTTGGTAATTTAGGTAGCAGTGGGGAAACTAGACATCTGTCAGTGCCCGGTTCTTGTTTAATTGTCGGCTGTTGCCCTGGCTGCGGGACACTGCCGCAGTGGCTGCTTCCGTTGCTGGCGGAATAAGAAAGGGCCTCTGCCTTCCACACCAAGCAGAAGTAATCATTCTTGCGTGCTTTAAACGTGAGAGTGATGGGGTATTTGTCGGAGTAGTGGTGGTCGGAAGAGATTAGGCTGGTCTTTGCCGACGTCCGTCTGGTTCTTCTTTTCTTCTTTACCGGTTCGGCCTTGGGAGTTAAGCAGGAGAAGGCTGGAGGGAACAAGGGTGGCGAAGAGGGGGGGAGCATATCCTGGCAAAAGCGGCTTCCGGCACCTCCATTAGCACCTCCAGAACCAACACCACCTCCAGAACCAACACCACCAAAACCTCCAAAACCAGTAGAGCCTACCGGTGATGAGGCTGGAGTACACGGACGGCAATCACTGGTTTGGTGGGTGACATTGGTGCTTTGGGATCGGAGAATTGGTAGGGTTTGGGTTGGTATTTCGCCCGGTGATAGCAACCCAGTACTGGTGACTAGTTGTGTGCTGTTGTAGGTTACTTTCTGCGGCGATGATGGTGCGGCCAGACTGGTATGGCTGAATACACCACTGGTGGAGCTGGGAAAGGAAGGGTGTGGGTGTCTAAAGTTGCCGTGGCTTGGTGGTACTGGGTACACTATTGGGCGGGGAGTAGAAGGGAAGGGGCCTTCTGGTGTTTCTACTGGCGATGGGCTACGAGTAATGGTTGCAATGTCGTCATCGGTGGTAGTGGTGATGCGGTCAACAGAAGGACCACCAGAAGGACCACCACCACCACCAGTGGTCTCTGGTGCCGGTGTGGGAAGAGGCAGCGACAACATGGCAAGGATATTGTCCTGTTCAATGTCGCTAATGTCATCGTCGTTATTGGTGATAAGCAATGGGTCAAGTGTGTATAATGTAGAAGACGGTAAGCTGTCACCATTAGGGTTGGTAGCCAAGTGTACACGGCCAACAGGGATGTTCAATCTACCAACGTGTGGTGTCACCTGTGGTGTTACCTGTGGTGTCAACTGTGGGTCCCCGTGGTACATAAACCCATCCTCGGGATACACTGGTTCCAAGGTCCCCCCCTTGGGAAAGGATACTGTGTTAGGAGGAGAGTTGTATGTGGTGATGGAAGCAGACACAGAGTTGGCCATCAACGATTGACTAGTAATGATAGAGCTGGTGGATACCTGGTCGACCCACCAGTCGCCACCACCGTTAATGAAGCTAGTGACTGTAGTTAGCGTGGAGGTGGATATAGATGCCGGCACTGCCAGGCCCATCAACTGCTGGCTCCCTCCGCCTTCTAGTGGGTACGTGTTAGCAAAGTACTCAGTAAAGTCGTGTCCGGCTCCCAGACTTGAAAACTGTCTACCGCTGCTGGGGCAGGTTTCTGGGTAAGACATTTTCTGGCCAAAACTCTAGAGGAGGGCGGTAATTGCACTATACTTATATACGCCAGCTAAAAGAGTTAACAAAGCCAAGCCGCACACACCGTTCTTCAATGGTGGTATGTCTATACTACCAAAGTTTGTATGGGCAGGTTGAAGGCAGCCAAAGGAGAAGCAGCCAGAGGAGAAGCAACCTAAGGAGAAGCAACCTAAGGAGAAGCAGCCAAAAGAGAAGCAGCCAAAAGAGAAGCAGCCAAAAGATAAGGAAGGAGAACTTGGCCCTAAATTGAAAAAAAAAACAAATGAATGTTTCCGGGTGGTTACTGGGGTATTTAATTAAAAAAAAAAATTGGTTGTGGTGGTGATAAGGTAGGGAGCGTCGGGAATGTGATATAATTATGTTGCTGTTATGTACGTGTGCGTTTGTATGTGTGCATATGGGCCAAGGTCCACCACGCATATGTGGTATATTTTTAGATAGATATAGTTGTGGTTTTTCAATTGTGTTTTGCAGGATGGAGGGGTAGATATGGTTAGGGTGCAAAAATTACTGTAGCAACCGTTTGACCCACTTACGCAATGTAGCAAGGGTATTGTGATCAAACCGTCAAAAAATAATTTCTATGCAGGCAAGAAAATATTTTTTGGACATGTCGAGAAAATTGTTTACTGTTTTTGTATATCTGGTATTATTTAGAAGGTGATTATCTCTGGGGCGATGTTTGGTGGGGGGTGTGATTGTTTGCTCGGTATGTGAAAAATAGAAAGATAGGACTGGTCCGATTGTGACAGGGGGTGGGAGGTATCTATAAAGTGGAGTGTTCATTTTCGGTTGTAAACTTATATGGAGACAGGCCGCGGGGGTGGGGCTAGGGACTGTTCATACTGTAGCAGCTGGCCTTGGTTTTTGGGAAGTGGGCAGGGGGAATTTCGTTACTAACGGAAATTGGGTCACCTAGGGATCTCTTAGTACAGACGTCGGTACGTTTGGATGAGCGGATAAATAGTGCCGACGCCTATTGTGCGAAGACACATGCAGGCACTAAATGTAATATTAGCATAAATACAAGGAACAAAAAATAATGAGCCTGGCAGGAAACAGCACCTCGCGAGAAAATAAATAAGTGAAAGCCATAGCGGATCATAGCGGAAAATAATCCGAGGAAAATAATCCCAGGAAAATAGTTCCAGGAAAATAAACCACCGACGAAAAGAAAAGAATGCCAAAGACAATTGGCCCTCCCCACATAAAAAAAAGGAGAGAATGTATACAGGTTTCTTTTGGCAGCACTCGTATGCCCTTCTCCGCTTAGTCACCAAAGTAGAAGTGAATCCGGGATAGTTGTAATAGCAACGGTAATGTCCTTGTATTTGTAAACAGTGGCTACGGTGAGGTCAACGCCGGTATTGCAGTTTACCGCAGGCATATGGAGACTATTATCATAGTTATTAGCCAACAATACTGTGACACAAAGAGCTTGAGCTACAGGTTGCCTATTTACAATTGCAAGTCTTGGAAAAACCGAAAGCGGCATCTATTTTTTATTTTTCTCACACAAGCTTTTTACTATATTAGGTCTCTTGCAGTTTGTGACTGTGGCTGGTTTTATGCAGTCAGTAAGCTAAGCATCTTCAGACATTATTTGGTGCAGGACACTTTTTCTACATGGGGCCGGAACAGCTCTTGAATACCCGAGACTTGTGTGCTATCCACAAGTATAGGGGGCCACTGTGTGGGTGTATTCCAAGTTATGTTTTTCCGGTTTTCCAGGGCTAGGTTTCAGTCCCAGTTTACATATACAGAGATTTTGTGTCTGCCCTGTGGGATAGAAGAAAAACATAGAGAAAATTTTCACCCAGAAAATAGGCGTGATTACTAAGAACAAGTCACAGAACCAAGACAATCAGCTGTGACGCAGAGCTGTCCTGCAAGGTTCAACAGAAACAAAAATTGGCCTGCGTGGTGTGTCAGTAATTAAGGAACACAATCACTTCAAAGAATATATTATTTCCACCACAAATAAAAAAAAAAGAAACTGATAGTCATAGCATAAGCAAACCTAAAGGCTGTCCTGCCTGGAACATTTTCTATTATTAATAGAGATAGCGAGAGAATCTACTCCAGGTCGACACGGATTGGTTGGCGGTACATTCGTGATTCTGCGGATACCATTTGTGAAACAGTTATGGTTGTCTCGATCACACTAAGTCCAAGTCATACCTATACAAAAGAATGCAGATCCCACTGAAGAGTATGTTAGGTTGCTGGTGCTGATGCTGGTTCTGGCGCTGGTGCGTGTGGCAACAGCACCAGTAGAGGCGGGGAGGGGGGGCTCGTTCCATACACTTCCCTGTGGCCACGTACATTCGCCAAGTGCTAAAATACTAACGGTTGTCACAGAAACTTACAAGGGCGCGCACATATTATTTAGTGGTTGGAAAACTGGTTTTGAGACAGAAGAAGAATTATTTTTCCAAACCAAACTCATACTTTTATTAGCATTGTAACCCCTGCACAGTGTGAATCGCAAATCCTGCCAAAACTGAACAGAGAAAAATAAATAAATAAAAAAAGGAATGCGCACATTCATGGTTATGAGCACGGAGAATAGAACAATTATTTTACGGGAGACTTTATACGCTTACGCTTCTGTTTCGTAAATTTTCTCGATAGGTAAAACTTTCCTAAATTGCAGAGATTGTGAAAAAAAATACCTCCACTAAACCAAATATTATTTACGCTCTATGCACAATTAAATGTCAATTACACAATGAGTAATAGATATATGTGAAAAAAAAAAAATTTTTGGATGTAAGCACTTGGTGATGTTCCCCTAATGTGTGATTTAATAAAAAGAAAAGTTTTTCCTTGGTGCTGGAGAAGGATGGAACAAACGTTTGCAACTCTTCTTTGTATGGGTATGTTCCATTCGCCTTCCTTGATGCCCCGTTCTTCCCATTTTTTCAGTTTTTGTTGAAACCGTATAGGGGAGATTCTTTATGGCGTTAATATCACGCCATGGAAGGAGCCCGGGAGCATCAGATAGACTGTGAATGGTGAAGAAACCGATGTAAATGGGATCTACTGGAACTAATAGTATGGATGGTGCTTGTGTGTCTACGAACGGCTCCGTCCAGTAAAGAAGAGGCTGTAATTAGGAAAACGCCGGCTCGGCCATTTATTTATAGTCTATTGTTCTTTAGATTTAGGTGTCAGTTTCTTGATTTGCAGAGTGATGCTATGAGTGGTACTATTACCAAAAGTTTTCCCATTGTATGCATGTTGGTTTGGTGGTGGTTTGTAGGTGGTGGTTTTGTGTTGGTTTGTAGGTGGTGGTTTGTCGGTGGTGGTTTGTCGGTGGTGGTTTGTCGGTGGTGGTTTGTCGATGGTGGTTTGTGTAACTAAACCAGCTAACCAATGCATCTAGTTCAATGCAGCTGATAGAACTATTGGTGAGGACTATAATGAGTATCTCCAAATCAATTATTACTTGATAGGAACTGCTCATTAGCCGGTATTGTGTATTCCAGTAAAACCTATAAGCAGAGGTGCTGGTTCCTTTGTTCGATATAAAGGTGTATGCTACAAATGGTTTAGTGTTTAAATGTGTGCAAACAATACCACTCAGAACAAGTAACTCATAACACACAACACGCCTCATAGCACACCTCATAACACACCTCATAACACACCTCATAACACACCTCATAACACATCTCACAACACATCTCATAGCACTCATAACAATGCCACCCATAACAATACCACTTTTGTTACCAAACCGTCAAGTGCCATGGCCCAAGAACCAATTGTATTCCCAAGTCCATCACTATTTTATTTGTGTTTTATTTTCTTGACTTAAATGATTGTTTCGGTTCCAACAACAACAAAGGTTTGCCCTACCACAAGATGGATACAAACGGTTCGTATTTATTAACGTACAAAGCTAACCCTGGAAGAAGTCATTAAACCTAGAAGAAGTCAATAATCAAAAAACAATCCACTAAAGTGCAACAATAAACCAAGACACATTACTAATAGCAAACTACACTCTAGGCCCACTTATCTCACCGACAACTTCACTGCCATAGCTAATCCCCACCCATCTTCTCAACAATATTCGCAACAACCTCATCAACACTATCCTGCGAATACTTACTAACCATCAAAATATCAATCAAATTCTTCACGCCAATGTTGATGTCGTAGCCTGCCAACTGCTGGAGTATTTGGGCTCTGTCTGGCTCATCCATAAACCCCAACTTCTCTAAAACCCGACCTATTTCTTCGGGTCTTCTGATTGGTGGAACTGGAAGCGTATCAGTGAAACTGTCAACCAAGTTCATGTGCTTAAACACCTGATACTGCGACGTGGTACCGATAATTAACAATCTTCTTCCCTTGGGTGGCTTTTTCGTCAAGTAAACCATCAACACCTGCAAAATATCATTGGAGAACCTCGGACCAATAGGGTTGTAGTTGATGATATTCTCAATCTTATCCACCACCAACACGTTGAGTGGTGACTTGTGAACATCTCTAAACACCGTATCTATCTCCTGAATCTTACGAGCCTCACCCATACCCACAAGTGTCTCAGCCGATAACATCTTAATAAACGGGAAATCGGAATTTAACGCTAAAGTGGTGGCTATGGCAGTCTTACCAACCCCAGGAGGCCCATACAAAAGAATACTACGCAATGTCTCACTCTCACTCTCCTTCACCACATCAACAATGGACTGACCCTTTTCAAAGATATGTCGGACAGTGTCGTTGAATTGGATAATTCCGTGTCGCGCCAGTTGCGACAAATCATCTTCATCGGTGCCGAACGCGGGCCGAATGTCGTTAAGAGCCAATAAAAAGTCGTCACGCGTGATCTTCATCTCGGCGATACTGTCGGGGTCTATCTGGGCCAACGAGCCCTTCTTAGTGTGACGGGAGATGGCATAGGACTTGGCGGCATTACATAACCCCTCAATCTCGGCCCCGGTATAGTTCTTGGTCAAGATGCTCAACTCATCGAGGTTAACGTCCGGAGTTAACAAATTATTTTCCCGGAGTTTGCGCGTGTGGATAAGGAAAATATCCTTACGGCCCGATTCATCGGGTAACGCGATTTCGATCTGGATCTCGAACCGACCCGGTCTGAGCAACGCGGTATCGATCAAGTCGAGTCGGTTGGTCATTCCAATCACCAACACGTTGTTCAATTGGTCGACTCCGTCCATCTTGGACAACAATTGGTTGACGACGTTATCACCGACTCCGGTGCCGTCGGACTTACCGGAACCCCGCTGCTTAAATACCGAGTCCAATTCGTCGAAAATGATCACGTGCAAGTCGGAATCGTCGCCCTTTTGTTTGTACTCGGCCTCGGCGTCCTTGAACAAGTTCCGGATGTTCTCCTCGGAAGCACCGACGTACTTGCTCAACATTTCCGGTCCGTTGACAATCTTGGGTTCCTTACCGTTGAGCATCTTGGACAACTTCCGGGCAATCAACGTCTTCCCCGTTCCGGGAGGTCCGTATAGCAACAACCCCTTACAGTGCTTGTAGTCTAACTTTTCGGCGATTTCTGGGGGCAAGATCCTCGAATTGAACGCCCGCCGGAATATGTCCTGGAACTCCGAGTCCAACCCACCGATCCCCAAGTCCTCCAACCGAAAGTCCGGATTGATGATCTGCCGTCTCGTGCGCGGCCGGTGGTGCGCGCTCCCAGCCCCGCCGCTGCCCCCGAAAATACGCGATTTCAACGACGCGCTCTTGGCCACATTGATAACCGAACCCTCAGCCCCGTAAAACACCACATCCGTCAGCTTAACAAGGATCCCCTTGGTACCGACATCCCCGGAATCGGTAAATTTCGGCAACTGGTCCTCGGCGTTAACGTCAATCACCTGCACGTGACTCACCACCGCCGTAAAGTACGCGCCATTGAACTCCATGTAGATGATCTGGGTCGGTTGTAAGATCTGGTTCTCGTATTTGGCCAAGAAGATTTCGACCAACCGGTCGTGGCTGATCGGATTTGCGTGGGCACGGCTTTTGCTTTTGAAGTCGATCACCACGTCGATGGCACCGAGGTACTGCTGGTGCGGGTGACCGGACCGGAAGATGTCGTAGTTTTGGAGGAGCACCTTACTTCCGAGTGACCATTTCCCCCAGCTGCGCATATTTCCGGCGAGTCCGACGGTGCCTGGTTTGGTCCGAGGGTCTTTGGCGATGGAGTAGACAAACGTTCCGTCCAAGATGACCGGGGTGCGGTCGGGGGTTTGCGAGAAGTCACCGGGGTTGACGGCGATACAGTTGGCGACCACCACGTCATTTCCGGGGGCGTTATCTACGGTGAGCTGGAGCTTGATGGGGTCGGAAGGGGGTCGGTTGGCGGCGGCAGGGGGCGGTGGTTGCGGAATGGGTCGGTTGTGGGTGATGATCGGTTGTCCGGGCATGCTCGGGTGGTTGGACACTTTCTGGAATCCAAACTTCTCCATCATTGTGGGAGGTATAGACTGGTGTATAGACTGGTGTATGTAATGGGGAGCGGCCGACGTTTGTTTGCCGGATGTTGATGGATTTAAATACTTGGTGTTCTGTTGAATGTCGCATGTCACGTGTTAAATATCGCGTGTCACGTGACACGTGTCGTCCTCTTCTTCTTATTCACCAATTTATAACACCTTAACAGCTGGTAACTACATAGAGAAGCACTCCAGATGATGTTCCATCACCCTATCATCCAGGAATACTGTTCCTATCTAGATTACGTATCCTCCAATTCACCTTAATTCACCTCAATTCTTAGAGTGCCAGGTTACTATTTTCTCTTCCTTGTATTATTGATGGAAATTGTACATAAATTCTTACAATTATTGGTTAACAAACACCAGTTCCAATAAACATTACCCAATAAGGGAAGTTACTGGATTAATTCGTCTCAGTACTCACCATATATGCCCCTCCAGGAACCACTAAAGACTCCAATGCTTTTTTTTGTATAGTCCTGACATCTCTATTGTAATCACCTTTTGGTACATATACACTCACTTTACAGCTAATCGATATTCTGACTCTCTCTTCCAACCCTTATCTCCTACCTACAGATTCTACACGACCCACCTGGCCCTTCAGTTACCACCTCCCCCGGAGATAGCTCTTCCAGAATCCCCCGCTTAAAACTGCTAGTTTTTGCTCCAAAATTTCGAGTCTTGGTTTAGTGGTGTAGCGGCTATCACGTTTCGTTTACAGGTGTGTTTTGCACAGTAAGTACCGAAAAGGCCCCGAGTTCGATCCTCGGCTAGATCAGATTATTTTTCTTTTTGGTTGGAAATCCTCCGTGATATAACTCGGCCCGCGCTACCATGTATCTTGAAAAAAAAAGTCAACCATGCAGAAGAATTTGACAACAACAAGCGAAAAAAGGGGACAAAAACAAAATAAAAACCTGTTTATTTCCGGACAACTTTTTAATTATTGCAAAAAATGTAAAACGAAAACGATTAACTGCAAAAAAAAAAAAACCAATTTTTATTTATTTATTTTTTTTTTTTAGCAACATTTTTTTTATTTTTTTTTGCCACCTGCAAATCTGCGAATGAACCAATGGGGATAATCAAGAAACGTTCTGCAACTGAACCAACAAGGCAAGGCACAAATACAGACACCCACTGAAAATAGAAATAATATATAATACTATAACAAAGAGCTAGATGAACACTATATAAGACGTATACATAAACTAAAATAAACTAAGGGGCAGGGGCCAAGGGGGGGGGATATATACGAAGTGGTCTTCCCTACAAAGGGAAAAACAACAGAAACATAATAATAACACATATATATACAAAATTTATCTTTTTCTTTCTCTCTTCACTGTGGACTCTCTTTAAATTTAATAACGTGCAATGCGATTCTTGAACTATCTCTCTCTCTCATTCTCATAATAAACCATCCTTTATAACAAAACGAAATCAAAAACAAACATTAAAGACAAAAAAATAGACCGGTACCACGCCCACCAATTTAGCAATATCAAGCATAAGAATAAGCAAACCAAAATCAGCGGAATCCCTCCAACGGTTTGAAAATCACCACTTGCCATTGGACCCAAATAGAGGCGGGTTCATATTTGGCAACGACGTCGTTGATGACCACGAGCCGCTATGGCTGTGTCCACCAGGGTTGCCTTGAGATTGATTGTAGAATTGAATCGACTGAGAGGGCACTTGTTGTTGCTGTTGTTGCTGTTGTTGTTGTTGCTGTTGCTGCTGTTGTTGCTGTTGTTGCTGTTGTTGCTGTTGTTGCTGGGGCTGGAATCCGTGTTGCTGCAACGTCGAGGCCTTGCCATAGTAGCCACCCAATCTTTGTGGCGGCGGATTGTAATTCCCATAGTGTCCCAATAACGGGGGCTGCTGCATTTCCGACATGAGCTGCTTGGAATGTTTAGGGTAGGTTGGTTGATTAACGTTAAAGTGGGTATCCAACGGCATGGGCTGCATAACTTGGTTTTGAAACATCATCATTTGCTGCTGTTGACGCGGAGGACCAGAGGGGTGGGTGACGTACCCATACTCGTTGTTCAGGTACTCCGAAACAGGAGCCCCGCCAAAAACCTGCACGTTGGACTTTGCAGCCACGGAATCATCAGGAAACGGCGAACCCGATGCGCGCGAGGAAACGCCAGAAACAAAGCTGCTGTTTACATCGGGCATGTAAAGGTTCGTGGGCAAGGAAAAGTTTCGGGTTTGGCCAATCTTCTGAGACTGACCGGGCAACAAAAACGGTGACCGTTCGTTGGTGGGCGCCACATTGACGCCGCTTGTGTTGGCACTAGCTCCATTGTAAAACGTCGCCTTATTGGGGTAATACGACGACTCGTTAACAATAAACTCCCCATTGGCATTCATTTGCGACTTTTTATTCATACTGAACATTTGCTGGTTGGTGGAAACCGGAAACGAACCAGCCGTCGACGACGACCCGCTATTCAAAATCGTATTGATCTTCGACTGAATACGCTTGCCAAAACTCGAATCAATCTTGCAATTTTGAAACCAGTACTTGATAATCATAATCTGCAAATCGCGGTGCCCTCTGCGTTCCTGGCCAGTACTACACTCATTCTCGGGAAACACCAAGGATAACTTCTCCACTTGGGAGTAGTTCACCTGGGGGTTAATCAAGATATCAATCAAGGTCTGAATGACATAATTCCCGTACGGGTCATTGATCAACTTGTTCAAGTCGCTAACCAAAACGTTGTAAATCAACTCAAACTTCAAATTGGAGAATGACACATTCGTCTCTTCATTCTTGTAGCAATTCTTCAAGAACTTCTCAACCACGTTGGAACTAAACTTCAAGTTGCACAAGTTGCCAATACCGTACTGAATAAAGTTCTGGAAAATCTGATAATTCATGTCAAACGAGTTGATGGAAATCAAGTACTGTAAAACATAGTTCCCAAACTGGTCGTTAATCAAGAGTTTAAAGTTGCCAAACTTCAATATCGCCTGGGAAAACTGGCCCAACTGCACCAACGTAACGTGGTTGAGACACTTTTGCAACACACAGCACCCGTGCTTGTGGGTAGCCACCGTGTACAAGTCGTCGATAATGGAATCGTAAATAAACTGGCAGTCGGGGGGCTTATACTTGTTCAAGATTTTCTGGATAACGTGGTTCCCGTTCAAGTCCTTAATCAACTCTATAATATAAGGCTTCAACCCCTTAATCAACAACCCCAATTGGTACAGGTTATTCAAGTTGTCAATTATCCGCTGCAACGCTCTCGTGCCATGCTGGTTAATGGAAATCTGAAACAAGTTGTATTGCAAAATCTCCAATAACAAGTTCAAATTGGCCTCGCTGCAGTACTCAATCAACTTTTGAATCAAGTAGTTGCCAAATGGATCGATAATCAACTCGTACATATACGGGTAAATCTGCTTAAAGATAATCTCAAAGTTGGCGTGGCGGATCTGGTAGCTGGGGATCAAGTTCTCATCAATCTTCTTCTGCAAAAACCGACACCCGTACTGGTCTTTGGATAGCCGCAAAATCTCCCGCTTCAACTGGACAAGTGGCAACTTGTTGATGGACGCAAGGTACTCCTTATCAATCTTCTGCGGCATCCTCAATGGCGGCGTGGTTGAGGCGTTGGAGACGGGCGAGTTGGCTGCGGAGGAAGCGTCTGTGCTAGACACCAGTTTCCCCGCTGCGTCGTCGCCACAACCACCACCGGAGGCACCAGCAGTAGCAGCCCCAGCAGCATCCTCGCATTGGGACCGCTCCAAATGGGTATACAGGTCCGAACGCAAAGATAGTCCCAGAAGCGACGCCTGCACATCAGACATGGACGGCGTGTCAGCCATAGCCTGCGTAGCAGGAATAATCAACGGAGTACACAAAACTTCGTGATCAATGCTGAAATTAGGTAAATTCAAGTTACTGTTCAACTTGTTAGAAGAATCCCAGAGCATGGACTTGGAACCCGGACCAGCACTCAACCCGCCAAGTGCCGCCTTCGCAAATCCCCCAGAATAGTTGCGGCCATGGATATTAGTGGACGAGGTCGAGGTGGTGGACGTACTAGGAGTGTTCTGATGGGAAGGAATGCTTGGCGGGGTGGTTGGCTCTATAATTGAGGATATGGAATTAATGGAGTGAGTATGCGTGTGAGTGTGATCATGTGACATAGGACAAGATGGATATGGAGGAGGGGGGTTATGAATAACAATGCTTGTAGTAGGCTAATATTAAAACAACAATAAAAGAATCTCCCTAAACAGCAGTAAAAGGGTGAGAATAATAGTGACCAACAAATAAATGTCTTACAAATGTATAATCAGCCTCAATCTCTCCAAGAAAGGGGGTTGGTGGTGGTGGTGGTACAGATAGCCAATAATTGTGACTTTCTCGTAATAAGTTTTGACTTACCTTCACCTTATATCATTCCACTCTTCACGAGGAATGCAAACACCGAGGCTGGGTTTCTTTTTTTGGGGTTTTCCTCAAGCAATGAGATATTCTGCTTACTCTGCTCACACAGAACAAGGGCCCAAAAAAAAAGGGAAGACGGAAAAAAAAATTTGGAGAACTTCCTCTGTGGATTTAAACTTCCTTAATTAGCAGCAACAAAGCAACAGCCAATAGTACAATTGCCGGTATGGAAAGGGTAGCCGGGTCTTATTCGCGGGGAAGATGGGAAATAAATCCAGGTCCAGATGTGGTTGACTAGGTAAAGAGAATCTCAGCTTCTTCTTACCTGTTCTTTCTTTTTTCCGTAGTGTGTGCGTGGAGGATGTGATAATGTGCTTTGTCAAATCGCTCAGCAAGAAAAAGGTGTGAACAATGCAGGGGTGGGGGGGTGATGAGGATGATAAGGATTGATGATGATGACGATGGTTGCAGCAACAGATGGTACCCTATGGTTGGTGATGGTATAACTGTGATACTGGTGGAAGATGAAAGGGTAAGTGGGAAGAAAAAGAAGTGAAGGAAACAAGCTTGGGAAATTAACCAAAATCCAACTTGGGTTTTTTATATAGCACGTTAGGTTTTTTTTTTTTGTATCCCCTGGTACTATGCCTCTACTGACGGACTGATTTACTGTCTGTCTGTCTGCCTTTTTTTTTGTACCTATGTAAGAAAGTGTGCGTGTATTATAAGTCTTTTTTTTTTTTGGTTTCCCTTACAAAACAACAGAAAATATTTTTTTTTGTTTTCCATGTTAGTATCGTTTATCATAATAATATTTTTTTTTTGTGTTGTTGTTGTTGTCGAGAATCCTGATTTGAGAGGTGTAACTTTTATAGTGGATATGGTTTAGTATTGTCGCGGGATTTGTCAATACATTTAGAACCGGGTGTGAACTGGGGTATTTTTCTGGCGGAGTACCATGGCGGGGAGCGGTGGGTTTTCCTCGCGGTGCATCCGCCCGGAAGGGATGCGGGCCACAGGGACACACACCACGCATTCTAGAAGTGTCCATGCACCCACCCTTAGTAAACAGAAATTCCAACTTGAATAACTAAGAGAAAATAAATAGAAAGAAAGAAAGAAAAAAAATGTCGGCCAATTGCAGATTAAACTTTTGTCCATACAATTTTCTTATAGTCAAGGAAAATTTTTTTTTTTTTTTTTGGTTCGTGCTGCACTGACAATGATGAATGTAGCAAAAACTAAAAAAAAAAAAACTACACTTTGGCTCCACACACTGTCGAGCTTAATTTAGAGTCGGCATGATCACGGAAATTATTTTGTGCAGAAATAGCAGAATAAAGAACCCATTTGCAGTTTCTATTCACATTAGAATGCCGCCGACTTTTTGAATTCTCTTAGTTTCCCCCCTTTCGCAATGGTCCACAAAAAACAAAATCTCCACCCACTCGCAAAACCTGTGAAAATGTCTGTAGCAATCAACAAATGTGGCACTAGTTAATAAAGTTGGATAACTAACCTGGTGATAAAATGTATATGGGAACCAAAAAAAAAAAAAGAATTACCCATCCTGTATCCAGTTACTCTATGACCAGTTTTTTTTATATTATTTTCTTGTGCACATTTGCAGAAATTGAAAGTGCAGTTGCTGTTTCCAAACATGCAAACCGACAGTCATTTTTTTTTTGGGTCCATCATATGAGTTCCACCGAGGGGGAACCATCAGTGTGTACAACACAACAAGCCATCCCTGGTCTCTTCAATGCACAGCGGACACATCCTAACATGTCATTGGGGGGTATTTGGGGAAAAGTTGTAGCCACTGAAGGTATTCACTGAAGGTATTTGTCGTAGCCAGAGCTGGCATAACCAACCCCTCTCCCCTCGTGCAATATCACAGAATACAGAATGCAAACTCGGATATCAAGATAAACAGCAAAACTCGCACAGACAAAACAACTAATCATAAAAAAAAATGTCTTGACAAGAGGAAACCTAGAACGCATAGCCAACGATCTAGGCAAGAGCTAAAAGAAAAAAAAAAAACAACAGCAACAACAACAAAAAAAAAGACAATTACAGAGAATATACTTGTTGATTGGAGAAACATCTCCGCTTATAGGCAGAACACCCTTTGTCGACATATACGATCATATAAACCTCCTGACTCGGGAAGCGGAATCCTCCTCCCCACCAAGCTTATATACCCGACGTTGTTTTCTTGAGCAACTGCACTGTGTGTGTAGAATACCCTGTGGTTTCATTCCTATAAGAAAATTATCCACCAGACAAGCCTCACACACACACACTCTCTCCCATCGAGAACACCAACTGTAAAAGTGGCCATCATGGTTTCTTTTTTGAAACAATACAAACTGGAAACCACCCAATTCGAGTAGTAGGTTGGGCTTTTTTTTTTGTCTTCTTGTAATAATCTGGCTATTTGTGTTGCAAAAGAATGAAATCTTAAATGGGGACTGCCTGACCCACATTTCCCAGTGGCAATTGCCTATTTGGTAAAGACAACAATAACACTCTCGCTTTGTCCTTTGGCTCATACCAGTGGACAGCACTACGAGCTCAGTTGGTGTTTAAGCGAAGATGCGGCATTTGTATCCATGGCCATGATGGTTTTAGTGGCACAACCAACAGGAAACACTCTGTAATTGGCTGGACATGAGGAGTAAACGGAACCGCTTAGCAACAACAACAAAAAAAAATCACAGAACACTTATAGCACTCGCCCGAGAAGTATAACCACCACATATACGACATATGACGAGACAATGGAGTCTATATATTAAAGGTTGCAACTTGTACACACCAGAGATTAGTTTCCCCGATTCCAGACTTGCATTATGAGCTTGTTTTATTGTCAAAAAAAAAAAAAGAAAATTTGTTTACACCTCCACCAATTGTTTCATAAAAAGCTGCCTTATCGCTTGTTTCCTGAGTGATAGACACCGAATCCTATCCCAGGGTTACTTTCCGCGTATACGTGCGCGGGTGTGCATGTGTGCGGGTATGCATGTGTCTGGGGGAGGGAAGACGCTTCAGCTAGTTACAATGCCCTCCTGCGTGGTTCGACACCATTATGTACAATCACAAATGGTTTACAAGTTTTACCCCTCCCCCGGGAGGAGTTGCTGGCAAGGATTTCCACCACAATTACCTAATCACCCAACGTCCATTCACCACATACTGATTAACAATATCACTGGCAAAGATAAACTCGCCCGTTTGTTTTCCGTCTGTTATTGTTATGCACGACCTGATTCTTCTTGCAATTCTCTTTGCTTGTCGCTGTCGCACAAGTTCTCGTCGTCTTATCTGTTCTTGGGTATCGGGGAACTCGCTTTGCATGAACCCCGGAGGACTGGCAAACTTGTCAAATATTTGGCTCAACTGGTCTTCGAAATCTTCGCCCGATATCTGCTGGTGGTTGTCCATGGCTCTGTAGAATTGCCTGAATTTCTCATATTGTATCTTGTTGACAACCATATGGTTCTTCAAGAAACTAGTACTCTTTCCCTTAATATAGTTGGGGTTGGCGATGAAATCGGAGACATCCCACGCAACCTCATTGATTGGATGTTGAACTAGGTTGATTTTAAACTGGAAGTCTTCGTGGAACTTGTTTGTATAGTAGAAGGCCAAGAATTTCCGTTTCTGTAGAATGGTGGTGACACTTTTAGGGATTGCAATATCTGGAGGTTGAAAGCTGTTTTCCTCCTGGCTGAGAATTGATCCATCGTCTTCAGAATCCTCAACTTGCTCGATTTGGGGGTCCAGATTCGACATCCTAGAACAGTGGGGGTTCTCAGAACTAGAGTGGAGCACATGTTCACCAGCACTTAGTTTGGGAAACTTTGATGGCGATAGTTGGGCTGGCGGTTTCCTCTTTGCCGTTACAACTACGCGGTCCGGCGAGGAAGCCAGGGGCTTGGGGAGTTTGAATTTAATTGGCGAAGATTCAAGAAAGCCATCATCTTCATCGTCCGAGTACTGGGTGGGTAAAATGCGGTGATCTTGCAATATTAGAGTAGACTGTTTACTGGGAGCAGCATCTTCTTCTTTCTGGTTCTCTTTCTGGTTCTCTTTCTGGTTCTCTTTCTGGTTCTCTTTCTGGTTCTCTTTCTGGTTCTCTATAGTACTCTCCAAACTCGTTGGAAATGCTTGTACTTTCTCCAGAGACAAAGGCCCCAGTTTCACACGCTCTAACTGGGCTCGAAGGGAACTTATTTCCACGTCTTTATCGTGTACTGCTGCAGTTAGCCGTTGTATTTGAGATTTCAACTCGTCTATCTCCACTAGATCTGACCTGCGCAACTCTGCAATTTCCTTTCTAACCAACTCACATAACTTAGAACTAAAGTCCCGTCGTAACATGATCTCTACACCTGTCTACCCAACAATGAATACCCAATCCCGATACTCCACAACTCATCCACTACAAGAACCAGTCATATCAAAGCCGGAGAAACAAACCCATCAACCCAAACAGGAAAAAAGCGCATTGAAAGAAAAAAAAAAGTATAACAACCATTGGAAAACCATCAACAGGTGCATACTATCACCAGACCCATCTCCCTATCGAACATATTAGACTATAAGTCTTGTTAATTAATGTTCGGAACTGCCCAGAATGCAAAACCTGCCTTTGGCGGATTTGGTGGAGCTACATCTACTACACAAACTCAACAGGGTGGGTTATTTGGATCATCAACCCAACCACAGATCAGTACTACTGGAGGAGGGTTATTTGGATCAGCAACCCAAACCCAACCGGCTCAGCAAAGCACAGGTGGACTATTTGGCCAGCTGAATCAGCCACAGCAACAACAACAACAACAAAGTGGAGGCTTGTTTGGACAACAACCAAAGTCTACTGGCGGGTTATTTGGCCAGCAGAGCCAGCCAGCAACTTCTGGAGGGTTATTTGGATCGCTGCAACCACAAGCTGGCACTGGCACTGGCACTACGGGAACTGGACTCTTTGGAGCACCACCACAACCCACTATCACAGCCGGTACAGGAGGTTTATTTGGAGGTGCCAGTACCGGTGGGGGATTAACGGGCCAACAACAACCTTCCACTACTGGAGGGCTATTTGGAGGTGCAAACGCCACCACCGGAGGATTGTTTGGTCAGAATAAACCAGCTGCAACTGGTGGACTCTTTGGAGCGCCAGCAACAAACACTTCTACAACTGGAGGGATTTTTGGAGCAGGTCTGCAGCAACAACAGCAGCAACAACAGCAACAGCAGCAACAACAACAACAGCAAACTCAATTGACGGCTATGACAAGAGTGGGCGACCTTCCGGCAAATATAAAAACCGAATTAGAACAAATCGACAAGTATATAAGCACCCAGCATTTGATTGCCACCACATTGAATTCCGATTGTTCCAAGCACGACTATTTAATAAACACCATCCCCAAGGATATATCCTACTTGAGCAATAAGTTACTATCTACTAAACAAGCCCTTAGATTCGACAGCAGCCAGCTTTCACAGCTAAAAAGCTTGAATAACGAATTGGCTGACGATATAGACAAGATCATGCAATTGATACTACAATTAAGTACTCCTGGCACCAAGTTATCCAGTTCGTTCCAGTTGAATGATTTTTTTATTAAGAAGATTAAGAAGTACTATGTAATTTTAGATCAGTACGAAACCATGATTACTGAGTTGGATACTATCTTAGCGGGGTTGGAGAAGAGCTGTACGGAAGGGTTTGGTAATTTGTTTAACCTTGTTGACGTAATCAAGTCACAGTACCGGTTGTTTATGGAGTTGTGTGAAACCATGGCTCAATTACATAATGAAATCAACCGGTTAACTAAGTAGAGTATAGTATATTGTAGTTTGATGTGATAATTGTAGTATATCTTTTTGGTCTACCTTTGTTTACTGCTTGATGGTCTACCTTTGTTTATTGCTTGATGGTCTACCTTTGTTTATTGCTTGATGGTCTACCTTTGTTTATTGCTTGATGGCATACCTCTCTACACCTTCCCCACTAACAGGTTATGCATGAGAGGAAAAAAAAATATACCGAAAATACTCATCTCACGAAACCTCGGTATACCTTTAAGCACTAGATAGGAACACCATGGCAAAGATTGATTATCTTTCAAAGTATCTCGACGGTTCTACTAGTGGAAACAACCAGAAGCCGAAACGGAAAAAGAAGAAACCATCTCTCGTAATACCAGCAAGTAATATAGTTGTTGAGAAACCAGACTATGCACAACCAGCAGTGAGTGATCATGAAGACGAGTTAGCTCTAGAAGAAGAAATTGACGGTTTGCAGTATAATGAGAATGGACCCGTTAGAGTGGAAATCAAATCTACAAAAGGAGGCAAAGGGTTTAAACGGATCGATACTGGTGTGGAAATCAATACCCAAGTAAAGACAGTCCAACCAGAAACAGATCAACAAAAAACAGACCAACAAGAAACAATATACCGTGATGCGTCTGGGAGAATAGTCAACATCGAAGAACGTAAACGACGACTCGAACAGGAAAAATTGCACCAGAAAGAGACCAAGAAGACTAGAGTTATGCTCACTACAGAAGCCGAACAGAAACAACAAGAACGGGAATCGTTCAAGAAGAAGCAGTTGCTGAATTTCGAGGATCCATTACCGACCCCGGAGAAGCAGGAAGTTACCAATGACTCAGTGAAGGAATTTATCTACAATAAAGGGACATGTCCGCCTAATCGTTTTGGTATACCAGCAGGATATTTCTGGGATGGCATCGATAGGTCAAATGGGTTTGAGGATTTAGTGATGAGAAAACAAGCAGAGGCAAATTATCAGAAGAATGACTCGAAAATCAACGAATCTTATGACATTGACTATGACTGAAGTGTGTAGTGAGTTTATAATGGGTTTGAACCGGTTTATAGATGTACAAGAGACGGATAGCGTGGTGTTGAGGTGCAGTATGGATGGCATTTCCCAAACGACATTGCCGACATTGGAGACATTGCCGACATTGACGACATTCTCCCCAACTATCAAAAACGTGCAATCATCACCTACTGGTGATGCACCAGCAGATACCCATATACCCCCCCCCCAATACTCACTCCATGTCGTCTGTTCCAGATATACCTGGATACTACTATGACCCGGAAAAAAGACGCTATTTCAAAATAACCAACGGGGCTTCCACCGCCAGTACAGGAAAGTACCACAATAATGCCATACAAAGCGAGACCCGACTGAAGCTCATAAACGAGAAGAAACTAAAGACCACCACCAACAGCAGCAGCAGTAGGAAAACCCTGGCTCGTATTATCAACCCGTTCACATGTTCCTCCCATGATAGACAACCAATACCCACCCGAATACACCCCAGAATTAGTAAACCCCAGCTTAGGTACTCCTTTGCTGGGATCCTCGATATGAAAATGGCCCTAGTTGATTTGGACAGCCGGTATAACCAGAACGATGAGGTAACTTTAATAAAGCAGAAACACACCCCGCAACACATACCCACACTTGTAGCACAAGGAATAGTATTAGGCCAGCTCCAGGAACACTTGCTATTTGTTCATCGTTTGGTGATGCCCAAAACCGTACGTGGGAAATTGGTAGCACTTCCGAAAATATTGACTATACAAAATACCACCACAGGGACAATACATAATGTACTGCAGACTTGGCATTTCCAGGATGGAGGGAACTTGACTGATTACATCGTAGCCAATGAAGCGTCTATTCAACAGGATATACTCGTGCACAGTATAAAGTATGGCAACAACAAGCTAGTTGATCTTTTCCAAATTATCCAGTTGGAGTCGCCCTGGGGAGTAGTTAGCTTTATAAAATTCCACACTGTAGATGTAGAAACCTTGGGCTTCCATGATAGCACAGAAGACTTGCTAAGGTTTGTAAAGTCGAAGGCATCGTCTGGTCCTGTTGGTGCTCTCTTGTGCCTGGTGTTTGGACTAGATATGGTGGATTTGAAGGACACGAACCATAGTCTGTGTGTAATGACGACTGCACAAGTCAACGAAGCGCTTGAGAAGTTGCGGCAGCATCAGGAAAGACACACCAAGAAGGAACAAAAGGCTCTTAGAGAACAAGTGGCCAGGTTTGTTGCATCCCACGAAGACGATAAACACACCATGCACTATTTGAATCGGCCACAGAAACCAGGGACCCACAGACTAATGAATGCGTGCTTTTATAACCACGCATTATATCTCTTGTGTCTGTCGGGTGACTTGTTTAAACTTACATTCACTTACCAGGGAGCAAGGGTGGTGTTTGAGAAGCTCCACCATGCCAGAACCATGCATTCGGTTGGCGACAACAGTCTGATGTACCGGTCGGGGCAGTACTTGTACTTGGCATTGGTTGACGCCATAATCCCCATTAATGATTGCATGTTTCATAGTTTACCCTCATCGAAACACACTCCACCCCCGGTAAGAACCATCCCCATGCCGTGCAAAGGTATACGACGGGCATTTCCACGAAACGAGAACCTTCACTTGGTTGTTAGCCAAGACGAAATCTACCACGTAAAGTGCGATCCCAGCACCGGCTATCTTAAGAAACTACCCCTAACGTATTACGACCACGGCAACAACCACAACCAGGTATTTGAGGTATTCCGCAACCATTTAATCTACAGCACTGGAGAGACAACGTTTATTATTCGCAATTTGAATCGCGCCGATGGTGACTGCGAGTGTGAATTCGAAATCAAATTCGACCATTTGAAGTACGGATACCTCAAGGGATTCAAGTTGGTGAAGATGATACCAATGACGAGCACGGGAAGGCTCCGCATAGGATTTACGTTTCTAAACCACCACGAAAATGCCACTGTTTTTGAAAGTTATAGAATTTAAACATAAATAGTAAGCAAATCGGTTTCCTATACACTTTACGTGTTTTAAATAAGAAATGAACAAACACGACACCAACCTGTGCCAGCTAAACTAATGGACCACCAAATGAACCAACGAACCACCTTAATGGGAAACAACCAAACTACCGTCACGGTCATACACACCCGGAGTTCTAACATATGGATCTAACTTGATATAGTTCTTACACAAATTAATCTCCAACAGGATCTTATCCTGCAAGTAGCGTTCACTCACCATCGGGTTGGTGCTTTCAACCCATCTCTTTGTAGTCTCTATGAACCTCATAAACAACAAATCTCTTTCCCGGCACAACCGCACAAACTCAAGATCCTTCTTCTTTGGTGGTTGTCTGTGGATTTCTTGAGGCGCTGGGTACTTGGGCTTGGCGGCTTCACGCCCACCCAAGTAGTCGGGAATATTGTCAGGGTCAATGTACTTACAGAGATCGTCGTAGTTCTTTGTGAACTGCACCTTGGAGGCAACCACCGGGTCAAGCCAGTGCTTGATAATGTTCCACACGGTGGAGAAGATCCAGGGCGCATTGTGTAAAAGAATGTACCCAAGGGTTTCCGGATAGTGCGCCTCAAGAATTTCGGCAAGGAACTTAACGAGGTTGTAATCGGCATTCTTCAACGAGAAATCGCTCAAGTCAAACAACAACGTAACAGTGTCCACAGACTCGGAGTAGTCCTTGAGGAAAAGACGAAGCCACTCAACCATAACGATAACAAATCTCTGGGCCTGGGGAATGGCTGCGTGTGGAGTAATCAAGTGCTTTCTAATCTCCATTCTCAAGATAATGTTGTTGTTCTTGTCCTTACCACCAATGCAAAGCATTTCTTTGGTAAAGTTATGGATAAACACTGGCAACTTATTATCCAAGTACGAAGGCGCGTCACCCTCGTACACCCAAGGAGTGGATGGTACCGTGTCGTATCTCCAGTCAAGGGTCTTCAATGACATTTGGATGGCCTTTTCCGAGTCCCATTTTCTGGCTCTAACAAAACGAAGGATAAAGTTGTCAACCATATCGTTACGAATCTCCCTTATTAAGGTCGAGTGGATGTGTTTGGGGTTGTACTGCTTGGAGAACTCGAAAAGATCCGTCTTTGGCAGAATTTGGTATCCTTTGTGTTTGGTGGTTTCATAGACGCGAGGTGGCGCCTTCGAGAGACTATCCACCGACCCTGGGGTAGTGGTTGGGGCCCCTGGTGGCTTTATTCTCCCGGCAGCGTACTGCGTGGCCTTGGAAGGGAAGTACTTGTTGATGCTGTTGACAGAGGAGTCCAATTCCGTGAACGAAGTCGAGGCGGTGACAAATGTCTCGGCCGAGTACTGCGACGCAGCATCGTCGTCGTCGTCGTCCTCCTCTTCGTATACAGCATACCCATTGGTACCTCCGTTGGATTCCAGGAAATCAACCTGTTGTTTCCATTCGCTATCCTCAAAGGAGTCCTTATAGTAATGCGCATAAACGTAGTACACCTCGGGACTGGGCTCATTAACAGGATGGTACCGTTCCAACGACGACTTGGTTTGGATCTGCAACATTCTCTTCGACTCCACAGGAATGTCGGTCTTGTAGCTACTCTTAACCACCGACGAAGCATTGTCCTGCTTAGCGTGACGCTTGCTCGATCTGCCAAAGAAGGATCCCCTCTTGGAGTTGACAGTTTTGTGACTCTTGTGGGACTTCTGCGACCCGTCTGATCTCCTGGTGTCCATCCGGGCCAAACCGATATAGTTAATCGCAGTGGACTCGTCAAACGACTGAGTCGACGTTGATGGGATAAACGAAGCCAAGTGCTTCATATCCTCGGCCGAGATGTCCACCTCATAGCCAAGGTAGGTCAACAAAAAGCACCAGTACTGCTTAAACACCTGCTCCTGCTTAGCATTCAAGGTCTGGATTCTCTGTAACCGGTACTTGGCTGCTGTGGTCATATTGACTAGTTCCTTTTTTCTTCTTCTTCTTCTTCTTCCAATAAGTGTGAACGCGAGGGTTTGTTAGCGGTGAAAATGGATCCTAGATTCGTTCGCGAATTAAGGGTATCTCGGCAAGTTTCACCAGGTTTGTTTAACGAGACTGTTTAACCAGGTTGATTCTTATAGATATCCAATATTACCGAGTTTACGTAATAACCAGCACTATCCCGAACACAAATAGAAAAAAAAAATAGATGGAAACAATTCCCTATAAAACAAATAAAAATATCCAAACTACCTTAACCCTGAAGTTGGGAAACTTGCTTGTCTATATATAGTGTTTAGGAACAGGATTTGCCAAATGTGCCAACTCTCATTCACCAGTGCACTAAACCAGACAGATTTGGCTTGTCCAGAGTATGGGGCCAAAAAAAAAAACAATAAAATAAAAATTAAGAAAAAGGAAAAAGGAAAAAGGTAAAAAGAAAAAAAAGAAATAGAAAAATACACTAAAATGATATTCATTCACCTGTGTAACAATACAACAAAAATGCTAACCACAATAGGCAAAGTGGAGAGAGACAAAGGGATGGGGAGAAGTAGTTGCGTGTGTAAATGGATGGGTGAATGGACAGTGTATTTCCGATACGGTTAATTTCCAACATGGGCATTTTTAGTGTTTGGCGTATTCTTAGCGAAAATAGGAAATTCTGAAAACCAAAAGGAATTTCTTTCATATAGTTTGTCCACCTTGATGGAAAGTCCGGTTCCAGCAAACACCCCACTTGGCCCACCACCAACATAGGAATCCTTGGAGGGAGAACTGCTGATAAGCTGAGTCTAAGTTTCTGTGTGTTTATGTGTTTGACAGTTTTGCAGCAGTCTTTGTTTGTGTTTTTATTTTTTTGTTTCCTCTCTCGTTTACTTATGAGTACAGGATATTGTCTACACACGCCCAATCAATACATGCCCGATTTAAGATCCTGGTGAGGGGAGAATGAACCATCCATTATCCTCCTATTCCACCTTGGCTTGGACCTATTGCTGGCGCAGGTTTGGCCAATCTCAGTACACCCTCCACACACCAAAGTAACAAGAAACCATGACCCCCAGATCGATATTATCACGTGCGAATGTATTCTGTTGCCCGACTTGACAATGCGACACGCGACATTGCCCCCATCGGGGAATAGAACGAAAATATCCACACAAAAACGGCTAGCAAAGAAGCATAATTGCCTAAATAGGCAACAATCTGAAAAAAAATAAAAAGAGCGCCAAAAAAGAAACCCTTCCCCCCTCCGCCGCCGGACTGTTGTGATGTAAATGTGTATGCATGGGACACAAGATATCCTCTATAATGCAAACCGGCGTGAAATTGGGCGTGTGGGGTCAATGGAAGATGGATACTGTACTACTGCAACTATAGACAAACAATCAATGTTCTATCCGTGGGATATGTCTCTATTTGTTATCACACTTGTGATGAGTGTGCAACCGGTAAAGAGCCAACAATAGCCACGCGCCATTTTTTTTTTTCACAAGCTTCCTGCCCCAACAACAACCCAGCACAACTTCCCGTGGTGCCGAAGCACCAAACTTTCTTTTTGGGTTTTACCAAGACAAAATGGAGTTGACGTGCAGACATGCTCTTTGAAATGATTCTCCCAAAGTAATACGTGAGCATACACACACACACAAAAAAAAAGGAAAGACCAATTTCCGTTGGGAAGAATCATTCAGGGCTCTTATCTGGGATTAATCTCCTCAGGATACAGTTTTCGCGAGTAAACAAAGTACGACTATCTAAACTGGTTTAGTGCTGTTAGCGCAAGTTTGTATTCAAGGTCAACTAGACACGCATGTTTTCCGCTCGCTGGAATACTCAGCAGCTGGATCAAAGATGGCGTGCGTAGGGGGGGTCTGGCGTGCGTGTTTCCAGCTCTGGCCGTTGGAATAAACCAGCAACATTGTTTCTCAAGAGTCAGGCAAACATCATCTCCATGGCAACTTCGTTCGCTTAACTTAATATTCGGATGGAAGAGCGAAGCCCGACCCCTCATTTGTCGACATCACATGGTGGTGGGGACTGGCTCACAAACCTCCATTGCCCAGGTTACACAACGGCATGACCCACTACTGGCTGAATACCCCATCTCTATGCGAAATAAAGTGTACCGATAAGACTCTAATTACACAACACGTGACTAACGGGCAATAAAAATAATCTATACATTTCGTAGTTACAATATTTGCAGTCTATACTCTAGAGAACAACAACAAAAAACAAACCCGCTGGTGGCATTAATTAGTTCGTTACTTCTTTTGGATATAATTCAAGTAGGAGGAAAAGTTGAAATTATCAAACTTGTGATCCATGTCTAACATTAATTTCATCGCATCATGCGCCTTGTAGATGTAATCAGCCGGTAATTTGACAAGATTGTCATCCTTCTTGGGCACGTTGGGGATCATATCCGACTTATGCAAGTACAAAATACGATCATTCTTGCCCTGGGAGTTGTACACCTGGTCGTTGGTCAAGTTGTACACCCCGGGGTATCCGCTAACAGCCTTGAAATGGGACTCCCGGGTAAGTGGCGGCGTCAACGGGAAGAGGTTTTGTAAAAGCTCGTACGACGCCAACGTGAACCCAAACTGGGGCGACGATCTAAACACCCGGGCCAAGGATCCCTTGAAAAAGGCACTAAATCCTTCCTCCTTGAGAATCGTGGCCCCGCAGTCTAAAATACCTCTATACTTGATATCGCCCTTCTTACCGGCAACCTGCAATCTGGTCTTGATCACATCGGCTGGTGTGGTGAAAAATGCCGCTGGTGCCCCGGCAAGCGCCCCGGAAACCAACAACTGCCACGTGGAAAGCTTGGCCGACAACGAGGGATCAGAGGGATCAAAACCAAACAACCGCTTCTTCAAGTTGGCGTACACCGGGAAGTAGATGGCCGAGAATGGAACATCACGCAAAAGACAGGCGCTGGCACCTTTGTACAACCCTTTCAACCCCAACTGTCTAATGATAGCGGTGGCAGTCATGTGTTTGTGGGGGATGGTGCCCGGCTGGCTCTTCAAGTTACCCTGCATCTGCAATCTGATTTTGACAATTTCCAATGGGTTGGTGAAGATAACCTGGCACGCACCGGCAGACAGACCTGCCAAGATTTCCCACTTCATCTCAATGCTGCCGTCGTCGTTGGAGCCAATCTTACGCACCAAATCGTTCACGGTCAACTTGATGGCCTTTTCTGGAGCAACCCCCACCAACTGGGCCCCCAAACCAGAGTACAACCCTTTGAGCCCCTCGGCTTTTATAATCTTTTTAAAACAGTCAAACGAGTTGTCGTACAACGCCTTGTGTTTCTGGGCCTGCATCCTCGTCTTTACCAAATCAATTGGGTACACCGCCGTGGCACCAATACACCCAGCTATCGACCCCAAAAAGAACGAGTACAACGAATCGTAAATGGGCCACAACCCGAAATTGTCGCTGCTCTCGGTGGTTTTGAACGAGCTATGGGCGTGCTCGAATATTGGCGGCAACGACGCCAACGAGTACGAGTGGTTGGGGTTCAAAAACGACATAATCTCCTTGCGGGGGATGTTGTCGTCGGACTCCTTATTGATCAAGTAGAAGAGCAAGTCAATCTCCTTGGTGGAAATGGGCTTGAAGTTGGCCGATTTCAACAAGGGGTCGTTCAAGTGGTTATACAAGTCCTTCTTGTTAATAAGAATATCGTCCTTATCCTTGGTCGTTGGCGGGGTATTGACAATCACCTCGTTGATCAAGTCAACCTTGCTCAACGCGTCGTACACAAACAACAAGTTGGACAAGGTGAACTCCTTTTTGTTGCCGAAAAACTCGGTAACGTGGGACAAGTTGGATTTCATCTGGTTGGAGATCTTGTGGTTCAAGTTGGTGGTCAACAAGCTAACCAACTGGTCGCCGGTAACGGTTTTCCGCTTGGACGAGAGGATCTCAAAGTTCCCAATCAATTTGGTCACTGGCAAGTAACTCACCAAGGTGATAAAGTCATTGAAATTGATCGACCCACTGGGCTCAAAGAACCGCGGGAAGTAGGTCCAGTTCAATTTGATAAGTTTCTGCTGGTAATTTGGGTCAATCGAGGTGTTGATTCGGTTTAACGCACCAACACAGTCGGCGTAGCTAACCTCAGACTTGGTATCGTCCGAATTGGCAAGAAACTGGTATATCACCTTGAAGTCTCCATCGTTGGAAGTCAACGTTTCTATAAATTTCACCCAGTTGGCTTCCGTGACGTAACCTTTCCTATCCGAGTCAGCAATCAAGTATAAAAGTGAGAATGACGGAGTGGGGATATCGGTGGGGAAGGGCGACAAGATATGCACAAAGTCCGGTAACGTCAATATTTTCTCCTGGTTTTCGCCGCCGGTAGTTGCGAATTCGTGGAAAATCTCCTTAGCTTTTATTATAGCAGCCATTGTTATGTGGGAATGGTAGTGGTGGTAGTTGATTAAGTGGTTATACAGTTTCTATTAATGCAAAACTTTATTCTTTTTTTCCCCTCCTTTTCTAGATGGTGTAAGCACGTATACAGTAGCGACGTATGCTTCTTTGAACCCAGCAAAAACTTGTTGGTTCTCTTGTCTACTTGACAATATTTACAGAATACAAATAAATCCAACAACAGCAACAAAAAAAAACCAGTGGGAGTTTCGTGGTTTTTTAATATGGACGGTTGTGGCGATGGAAAGAGAATGGCTCTTGGTTTCTTTTTACTTGTTAGAGGCTAAATATAAAAAAGAAACAGACAAATAAAAATTGGTACGCAGTTAGTAATTACTCAATACTGAACACTAATTTGGAACCGGATAAAATCACGCGGTGGTGGTGATGGTGGTGGCCTTGGTGGTCGTGGTGGTGGCTGTTATGGTTAGTTGTTTGGTAAGACAAGTACACAAATAGAATAATGCTCTTTCCACGTAAAAACCAGAACGCCAGAGTATGAAATAGACTTTCTTTTCTTACAAAAGAGTAAAAAGGAGAGAGAGAGAAGTTTTACAAATTTTCTTTTCGATGCAATTGAAAAACAGAATTGTGGAAATGTGGACTTTATATGGCAACACTATTTTGAGGGGGTGAGAGGAGGTTGTTGTCACATTTGACCTTCTTCGGCATTGACATTCGTCTGTGAAAAAAAATTTTTTTTTTGAATGTACAATCTAGCGCGGTAAACAAAGAATTTCTTTTTTTTTATTTTTTATTTTTTTTATTTTTTTTCTTGTAAATCAAACCTGTTTGATTAACTATGGGCGTTTGGATGGGTGTCGGCATTTAACACCAAGGTGGAGAGTGCGGGATGACTCAAGGTTCCCAGTTTTGCGCATGTTCTTTTTTTTATTTATTAATGTATGCGTTTATTGAGGTTTAAGGAATTAGTGTAACAACAGCTATATCCGTTCGGTTACTTTTCTTTTTATGGCTTGTGAACTGTGGGTTGTTACAGTGCGAGACGAAACCAGGGTGAGTTTATAATTGCAAAGCGTCCAGTGCTGTGCTGTTGATAATGTTCCCGTCAGCAACAGGGGGAGGGGCAGGAACAAACTTTTTATATGCATGCCGCTAGTGGCTGCGGCAGCAGCTACGGCGGGGATGAGAGAATTACTGGCTTGGCTGTGTTTATATGCCTTTACGAAACTGAAATAGTAACTATTTCGTGGGGAACTAAAGGAGGGGCATACGTTGGTTGTCCAGTGTTCTTGTGCTTGTGCTTGTGCTGGATAGAAGGATATGAAGCAATTTTTCGGAGAAATTCGGTAAAAAAAAAAAAAAAAGAAAGAAAAAAAATAAATTAAACCAAGTGTGTATACACCAACATTAATCTCCGGATGCTTGCCAGGGTCTCTCCTCAGACAGTTGGCAAAAAGATTGTTTGAAGATAAGATGTAGGGGAATTTACCCGGCCGCACATACCAGTATAAGGCACAGACTTGCCCAGGATTTTCCCTCCCCCAGATTTGCCCCGACTTGGCACTGGTTGTGCGGAGTACTGGAGACATACCTCGGCAGGCAAGATTGCCGTATGACAGAAATAAACACCGATACACACCCCATTGCTAAACCCCGGCCACATCTTTACTCGGTTATCCTTTGGACAATTTCATGAACCGAGCCATACATATGTCCACACATTTCACACGATCGCAGCAAGCTGCTTCATTTCATGTGAGCATCGGTACTTCTCCCCCATGTCTGAACTCATGTGCTTTTCTTAAACAATATTTTTTCTAGTCCCGTTCGCCCGGCAGCACCGATAGACCAACTTTGATGGAGCCAATCGGGCGTAAAGCCTATCCAGGGCAACATCTGCTCCGGTACCGGGCGTCCCCCTCCCCCACAGGATACCTCGTAGTTTCGATTTGGGTGTAGTAGCCCATTTGCGCAGGGTCAATCAAATGGGCTACTACACCAGGACGGGTTGGACGTGCTTTCCACCTTCCTTTAGCAATGCGGGGGCGGGGTAACCATCGGCTGAATCAGGAAGACCATCACAAGAACAAACGGCAAAAATGTCCAGTGTGAACGTCGGTGTGTCTTATCCCCATCTGGGTTTTGTTGACGGCATTGTTGAGAGTAACAATGGCAGAGAAAAAGAAAAAAAAAATAGGAAAACCTGTTCCCACTCCACCTTGCCTTGGTGCTTTGTCATAAGTTAACCATCATGTTTACACAACCAGATTGCATCTCTTATGAACAACGACTGGCAACAAACTGGAAACAAACTAAGGCGAACTGGGCCCACACTGATGTTCATACAAAACATATCGATAAATGTTAGTCGTCCTCGCCCGTACTCTGGCGTCAGATCTCCTCACAAAGATATACTCGCTCAATACTCCGAACCTTTGCTTGGAGTTTAGCTTCTCTATCGCATTCCGGGAGGGGGGAGTTCCAAGCATCAACTCCGGATTGATAAATTCGTACCTCTTCCTATCACCTTGCTGGGTATACTACTTTATTGTATATAAGTCATGTGATTTCAGTCATGTGACCATATCCACATGACACTATTCACGTGATGAAACTGGTTGTGTTTTCGAATTCTTTTTTTTTTTTTATCTTTTAATTCCCAGATTTTCAAAGTCCCGCCATTTCAAAACCCATAAACTACCACACTAGAAGAGGTCTTCACCAGCTTAATATCCACAAATGGCATCCGGAGCACCAGGTATGTTGAGCACATGGCTTTTGCCTGATACGGCGCGACAGTTCACGCACTTAATACTAACAACAACTCCATAGGCGGTAACTTTCGAACATTTTCCCCAACTCCTCCAGAGAGAGGCTCGTTCCCGCTCGACCACGAAGGAGAGTGCCGGGAACAAATGTTGAAGTACCTTCAATGTATGAAGTTCACCGAAAACAAGAATGCTCCCAATTGCCGTATATTGGCCAAAGATTATTTACGGTGCAGAATGGACAACCAGTTAATGGACGAGTCAACCTGGGATTCCTTAGGGTTGGTTAATTTACCGGGTGAGCATGAGTATACTCATGATGAGTTGTTGAAAATTAAGAAAAAACGGGAAGAGGAGCAAAAGGCCCATAATTCTTAGGGATCAGCATACACATTAAGGACCGTATTGTCTTTTTCTCTCTCTCGTTTGGTCACTACACTGCCATGGTTTGGTGGTGTTGAAAACCCCCCATGTAAATAGAATACACCTATCCAAATGTAAATTAGTTGGCTTGTGACGGCTGCCCTGTATGGTAGGTTAACAGATAATGCGCATTTGAACGCTAACAAGTTTGTACCATAATACATACTGGCTATATCTACATAACTTTTCTAACCGTGGATCCTTTATTGGTTCCACCAGACTACTTTGTACATTGGCACTTACTGATCGCTCTCGGTGCTGGCAGTTCCATGCAGTAACTGTCTGCCACCGCGATAGGAGCCTCTACCTCTTGAACCACCTCTTCCTCTGAACTTGCCTCTCCCTCTTGAACCACCTCTACCTCTAGTTCCGTTAGTTGGGCCCCTGGAGGAATCATAGCCCGGTTCCAGTTGGCCAGGAGTAGGAGCAGCAGGAGCAGAAACACTCGCAGGAGGTTGCTGGTTATAACAGGCTGGTGGCATTGGCATTCCAGGAACATACCCGATTGGTGCCTGTCCCATTGGTGGAGGCATATTAATTCCATATCCAGGAATCATACCCGGTACCAGCGCATGAGGAATTGGCACCCCAGCAGGAACAACAGGCACCACATTGCCTTGATTCATCACATCACAATAGATCTGGCCGTAAATCTGCTTAATAGCCAAGGGATTGGCAACGCCAGGAATGTCATTCTCTTTGCCTTCACCATCGGTGGTCTTTTCCTTTGCCGCCTTTTCTTGAGGGTCCTTCACTTTCAACAATGATAACAAGTCACGTGTGTTTCTATGCATTTCCTCTTCCTTCTTGGTTTGGTCTGCAGTAACTACTGGCTCAGCAACATTTGTATTGGCTTGTCCTGAACCTTGTACCACATGGGCACCACCTCTTGCAACATGGGCCCTAGTACCTAGCTGACTGTGTCTGCCACCACGATGGGATCCCCGGGTTCTCTCCCTAGATGCCCTCGAATGGAATACAAACTGGCGGTTGGTCAAATTCAAAACCAACGAAGAGTCAATACTCAACCCACGCTTGGTCTTCAACCGACCATTCAAAGTACCACCTCCAAGCAATGGATGGTCAAAAATCACCGACAACGAAGTCTTGGACCCCAGAGTCACAATACCAACAACAGTACCCTTGGAGAATATCGGCACCTTGCCAAAATCTTGCACATACACCACCCGGTCACCAATCTCAAACATCTGTCCATTCAACAATTGGTACGACTCACTGGCATTCAATATAGCTTCACGTGGTACCCCTTTAATGTCTTTGTTGAAAGTGGGCACTTGGTCCAAAATATGGTGCTCCATATACTCCTCAATTGCCTGGAAACTAAACCGCGTCAACGACGTACTCTCTAGAGACACCAACATGATATCTTCGCTAACTTCTTTGAGCCATTTCCTCACTTCCTTGATTTCCTCCGGGGTCAGAATATCCCTAAGCTTGGGAATATCTCTGGGAGCAACAGTTTCCAAATTGGCCAAAAGCCCAGGAAACTTGTTCTTATAGGTTCTAATCAAGTCTATAGCTAGCGGTGAGAACTCCCAGAACTTCCCATTGGCCAGCTTGCGGGTGTACCCCAACGCCTTCTGTCGTCTGGCCTCAAACTTCAACTCCAACCCAATATTAGGCCGTTGGCCATCACTATCAATCTTCAATTGCCCAGTAATTCTCGACAACAACAACGGCTTAATACGGAGAAGTCTGCTCACTTCAAATGAAGGGAGGTATCTTATCTTTTGGTTCTCAATATCCAACCGTCTCTTTCCGATATTAGGTTCGGCTGTCGATTGGATCTTGCTAATTTTAATACTCAATTTGTTATCGGTATACCCGGCAACGGTGGCGGGCGATCCATAACCCATATCTCCCAAAAATACCACCTGAGAACCCAACGGGAACTCCTCTTCTATGGGGAGAGGTGGCCGGGGGGCATACCGCTCATCTTTGTGGGTAACATCCTTAACCACTAGCTGGATAGGGTACAACTCTTCATTCCTCGAAAACGTCTTGACATAGGCACCTTTAGCGTTTCTGATTAACCCACCAACTGGTTGTACATACACCAAGACACCAATATCCCCGAGTTTGATACCCTTGGTTTTATCGTAGACAAAGTCAAGGTGGGATGACTCGTTCCTAAACGTCTTTCTCTCATCCGCATCCAAGTCTAACGACATCAAACGTTTGTTACGACCATCAGTCTTTACTAGTTCGTACTTCTTGTCACTATCCATAACTCTGGTCACCTTACACTCTCTTAAGAACGGCCATCTGGTATACACAACCTTACCCAAGAACCTTTCGGCAAACTGGTGTACGGTCAAGTCACGCCACACATCTTCAAGGGTCAAGATCATCGATTCAGAACGTGAGGGAAAGTTGAAGATCTTCACCTCGTTCAACATCAATTCCGAAGTGAACGGAATCGACTTTAACGTGGGGAACCCAGCTAACAAGTTAGTACCAGTATGTGCCCCTTCAATATGCCCAATCTTATACTCAGACGTCTCAGGTAAGCTGAACTTCACCTCAGTACACTTGTCATTTTCGATATCATTGAAGAACCCCGGCAAAGGCGATGGGTACACCTTGTCTACTTGGGGGTTGTGGATAAAGATAATGTCGTTGCCATAAGAGTTTCTCCGCTTTTCTTCTGGGGTCAACTTGTCCTCTACTGGCCTAATAGCAGCAAGAAGCTTATCTTCATCAACAAAGTCCAACAAAACCACCGCTTCCCAGGTGGCAGTCTTCCCATTCATATCGATTTCAACCTCGTGGGGATAAACGTTGATGATGGGCGACTTTTCGTCGGTCATTAATGTCCGGTAAGGTACCGGCATCAAGTTTCTTGATCTGGCCGGTAACACCGCCATCAATTGCTCAAACGGTTTGAAGGGTTGCGACTTTTCAAATCCAATGTCTTGGCCCTTGTTGATCAACTCGTCCAATCCCACCGTGATGTCGGATATTCTTGGTGCATAATGGTACTTGTAAAACCATTTCCACGATGGAACCCCCCTATAATAGTAGTACAACACCCATTGCAATCCTTCAATGTAGTGTTCTGTGAGCTCAATCAACTTATCCCTTTCGTCAATAGAAAACCCAAGCTTGCGCTGGTAGTAGCTGCTCTTCCATTCAACAAACTTGGCATCGTAAATGTCCTTGGTTTCATCAAGAGTTTCTTTATCGTCCACCAAATTAGCTGCCTGGTACTGTTTCAATGTTCTTCTCAAGTCCTCAATACGTTCCTGGTACTCTTCCTCGTTCTCAGTTAACGTGAGTCCATCAACGTCTAGTTTGGCCACGTACGTGTTCTCCAGTCTCGAGTGGATAATCAATATACCCACCCGTAACCCAAACGATCTAAGGAAGTCCAAGTTATTCTCCACATCCTCATTCTTCAATGAGAGTGAAGGTAACTGGTCATCATTCTCTAAGCTCATAATCTCACCCACTGGTTTACAGGCATACTCCATTAACCATGGCTTGATATAGCCCACCAACTTCCGTTGGTCTTTTAAAATCAACAATTTCCCCACCTTCTGTCTCTTTTTCACGCCTGCCAATGACACGTCATCCAACTTCTTGTTGAACCACTCAACGTCAACCTCAGCACGCTCAAAGTTCTCCAACTCAAAGTTGGACAAATACCGTAACCAAATACTTAATCTAGGCAAATTGATTTTCCCTTCCTCATTTATATACCCATCACTATCCTGTAACGCCTGTTTGAACGTGGCTAACAACAATGGGAACGCACCCTTGTTAATAAACAAGTCGGGTAAATTAGGTAAGAAATCATTCCCAATCACATACATAATTAAAATAAAATCGTCCAATATCCTTTCGAAATCATACTCAAACGTCAACTGGTCTTCAATCTCTTTGAACTCCAACTCCAAGTACTCTCTCAACAAGGATATGTGCAATAAAAAGAACTTTTGGTCGAGAGAATGTTGGGATTTCTTGGGTCCAAAGGTCACCTCTTCACGTAAAAGCGCCGTGTGGGGGTCATGAGTGACTAATCCCAACATAATTAGATCTGCATCCAAACCGTAGATACAATGTCTGGTGTTTGGGTTATACTCTGGCTGCGACCTGGTGGCACGAATAAACTGCATAATCTTGTGTTCTCCTTCTCCCGGAACTTCGTGGCCACTGAGAATGACGTCAATCTTAGTCCAATTGGAATCCTCGGTCTTTTTCTTATGGATGAAATACTTCAAATTCTCCGTAAGCTTGGCCATAAACTCAGTACCAGGAGTAATGGCATTGGTGTCGAAAACGTCCTCTTTGGGGATATCTTCTCCATTTTCTATGGCCTTCTTCAAGTTAAGCTCGGCCTCATAAGCAGTCCTGAATCTTCTGGCTCGCTGCTGGTTCATTTTGGCTCTGGGTGCAACCCCATCAATGGCCATGTAGAAAGTTTGCTTGGGTTTTATAATCTCAAACAAATGTTCAATATAGTTGAATATGGCGGCGTAGGTTTGGTCGTCGGTCATTCTCGATATGGTGGCGTCGTTGGAATGGGTGCACGTGTGCAAGATCGAGTTCATATCGAGGTACAAATTGTCAAACTCCGGGATCTGATCTGCGTCAATGAACTGGGAGATCAACGGCCATCTCTCCGAGGTGAACCTAAAGAATTTCGGAATACCTGCATTAGGTGTTAGTAAAGGTGGGACAAACATTAAGTAGAGTTATAGTGTATACATACCCATTGTGGATTGTTCTGGTTATAGGAAACACTGAATCTGGAAGTGAATAGTATGTATTCTGGCAAGGTCTTATTTCAACTGTATCTATAATGGTTTCTTCTGCGTCACTAGTTGTTGGAAGTAACTATGGGCGGAGAGCAAGCGTCTAGGTCTAGTTGAAACTTTTCAAGTGACAGTATTCACAATTAATAAGTAATCTTACTATATAAATGAATGGCCATCTATTAGTGCAAATGGTGAAACCGAGAAATGTCGACGACATTTCACTCAACCAACGAACATTGACTTTTTTTTTCTTTCTACGCATTGGGAGATTTGGTAAGGATACACGACTTGAGAAGAATTGGCACGTGACTGATATAGTATTATTTTCTGTCGGGAGGTTCTTTTTTTTTGTGTATTATTTCGAGAATGCACAGCAGTAAAAAATAAATGGATTGCAAAAATGTAGCACAAAAGAGGAATTTGCAACTTCATAGTGGGGGGGGGGGGAGTTAATGGGGTTCCGTCTGCACATGCTCATGCCCAAGGGGATTGGTTTTGGTTTTGTAAAAGGGAGCTGTAGACACTATTTCCATTTGCAGAGGTGAAACCACACCACAGGTTAGGAAGACATACCACAGGTTAGTGTGACTACCAAATTCCCAACCAAGAACAATTATATGCTCCCTACTGTTCACACAGCTAGCCCACACAAGAAACAACCTTTTCGTATATTTATCGACAAAACACAAAGTAAAATTATAAAACTAAACAATCAACTCATGGGACTAATACCTACCCTCCCACCCCATTGAAACTCACCATTCGGGTCGAGATACTCACATACAGGATTCTTTTATTTTCCGAAACAAATGATATATTTCCACCGCACTATCCTCCATGCTGTAGCGTATAGTCCGGGATATATTCCAGCTGCTCCACCTGTCCATGGTGGTTTGAAACATCGACTCAACTGCCCCAGCAGCCATCCTCCCAGACTTGACAGTGTCCTGCAACACCAGTTTCACTGCTCCGAGGTTAGTCTTTGCCAAAGTAGACACGTCCCTGCCAAAGGCTTGTAGGTTTAGGTAAACCTTCTCTGCGCCCACACTTATATACTTTATTCCATTCTCGAGTCTGTTACCATATATGTGGCCCAATTCGCGGTAATTCCTGCCCAATTCGCGGTAATTCCTGCCCGTTTCCACTACTCCATTAGAGTATAACAAACCAAGCTTACGGTATCGATCAACATTTCTCACAGCAAACTCCTGTACTCTTCTCCTGGCGTCATCCAGGAACGTTTCTATATCCAGTACAATTGGATGCATTCTCAACAATGTCTCTTCGTGCCATTTTCTCAACTCAGCTGCCGCCTCATCAAGTATTGCCGCAAGCTTGGTGGTTGTGGCCGCTTGGTTTAGCACCCGCTCTCTAGTTATAAGCAACGTGTCATCCAAAGCCATTCCCAACCTCGTCAAAACGCCAAGCTTCTGTTTCTTCTTGTTTAAAAAGAAAGATGATACCGGACTGGTTTGTTTATCGTATATCACGCGCAACCAAACACCGGTAATCTCGTCAAGTGGCGAAATGGGCCTCTCGGGAACGGCCGGGTATAAGCACAAAACCCCATAAATAACGGGTATACTTAAAGCAGCAATAAACACACAGTAGTAGAATAGGTTTCCAGAGTTTCTATCAAGCCATTGCTTGATATAGGCGACTCCTGATCTGGGTGTGTGACCATTAGTGGCTGGTTGGTCGACCATCGCCACATCACTAGGACTTTCTTGCAGTGGAGAAATACCACCAGCTTTCTCACACTCTTCTACATGAGTATTTGGCAGAGCAGCCTCTGACGGAGCGGCTTCTCCATAGGGTATTGCCTTCAGTTCCACTTTTCCATCAGATACCCCTACTGCTTTGCATACCAGAATATTCTCATCCATACCTTGCTGCTTGTGCTGCTCATCCTGCTCGTCCTGCTCATCCTGCCCATCCTGAGCATTCCCCAAACTACTATGTTGTTCCGACACAAATCTATCCACCTGAGCCATCTTCACCTTGGAGTAGTTGGTACAAAATTCTCGCGACTTTTGTCTAATGGTTTCATTAAACTTGGTGATGTTTTCATAGAAACTAATCTTGGGAGCAATATCGTTAGTTCTAGTTCCTTCTCCAGCACACGAGGATCTAGTATCAGAAGTCACCACCGAGGGAGTAAATGGTGTCTCTATTTCCTGTTCTTCCAGCTCCTGACCGAGAGAGACTGAATCCCCCTCTAAATGTACGGTTTCCGATAGCTGGCTATCGGTGATAAGTTTAGGTATTTTAAGAACCGAATAATCCCCCGAACTGGAACCCAAGTGCTCGCTAGACGCGCGCTTCACCAAGGATCCAGTTAATTGCGGTTCTGGAATACCAGAAATAGACGGATCATCCTCCACCTCGGAAGATGACGAAATCACTGACCAATCCTCTTCCAAAGAAGGGATAGGACGATTTGATTTCGATTGTGATTGTACCAGCATTGATGTCAGTTACGAATAAGTCGACTCGAGGATAATTTACGAAATTATTAAAAACAAATAGAGAGTTCTGTATTAGCAATATGTTGTATCACACCCTTGGTGGCGATAGAGAATGGGGAAATTATTACGATAACCAAAAAAAAAAAATGTGGATAAGGGGCAATTGCTCCTGGTATTTTTATTTTTATTTTTTCTTTTTATTTTTCTTTTTCCTTTATTCTTGTTTTAGGGGTTTTGTTGTTTTCATTCTGGCCTTCGTTAATATAGTAACCGGGTTCCTGGAGGAGATTGGGTGAATCTGGTGGTTAGGGTATGGGTGTTGACTCTGTAGGCGACGTATTACACGTTTACATTGTTCCTGGTTATAAACAAAAAAATAGCGCGATACTTGGTGGTTGCGAGGGTACTGGAACTGGAAAAGTGTATGTACATACACCAGATCCTAAAACAGGCCATGGCAATCTCCACAAACAATAAAAGAAATATTTGGGGCCAAAAAAGGCCGTTTATTCACCAATAGCAAGTGGTTGGCCAAACTAAGTTAGGTTTTTCTTTTTCATAGTTGGTATATACTTTCGCTTAGCTGGGGGGAGAAAATAATCCTCATTGGTGCCAATTCACAAGGGGGTGACAGGAGGGAGTAACAACGGGCTCCATGGACAGGATGGATTGTTGTTAGGTGGTGTGAGATGGTGTCTGTGGTGAGAAATGGTGGGTGTAAGTGTGGGGAGAGGGGGGGGAGGGGAAGGGGATTTTTCCAGTTTTGGTTCCTGCCAAACAACCGCGGATACATTTCGGGTAGAGAGAAAGAGCTTGACAGTGACCACCTATAGATATAGACCTAAGGCTATCTCGACCCAGGATGGAAGCGTAACCCTTGGAGAAAATACCCCAGTTCTAAACATAGAACGGTGCTTTGTTTGTCTCTTTTTAACAATCGTATCTTATCAGCTGGCGGTTTTGTGGCTATCACCGAGCGCGCGCCATGTCCCAAATAGGAAATTCCGCGGCTAGCATTTGGTGGAGCCACTTTTCCAGGTTATAGGAGTGCACAGGAACAAGATGGGTTGCATCTGTGGGAATTTAGTAATTGCCCAAGACTGGTTGTTGTTTGGGTTTTAACCGAGAGTGTCCATTCTCGGTTGCTGAGAATGACGGGTATCCCCGGAGTGCTGATATTTTTGGGTTTAGTGATATGGATTAGAGTTGTTAACTGAGTTGGGTTGTTTTGGACACGGAATTGTACACAGGAATTGCCGTGTTTACCCTTGCCAGATCCCCGATGCTGTTTCGCTTTTCTTTGCCTTGCATGCCGTCATGTTCCGTGTACTGGACGTGGTGAGAGGGCAACTCGGCGCTGGTTAGAGGATGGAATGAGGATAGAATGAGAACCATTGGTTACCCCCTGGACGAGACGGCAAAACTAACAGAGAGGTGTGATGGAATTAGAGGGACTTTGTCCGATTATAAGAAGACGTAGAATTGGCTAGAGCCAAAATTCTCCCACGTTGAATTGACGGCATCCAGGATCGGCCTTTACCACCAGAAACCGCTCTCACGCCAGGATAATGGCCATCTCCCACCGATACCCTTCTTACTAGACTGAAGGGTTCCTCTGTTGATCTGGACCAACACCTAAAATCAGACAACATCAGTCTGTACGTTCCTGAACAGAGTACATCCCCTTCTCTTGCTCTGCATTTCCCGAGACAAACCCCATACATCTCCCAGCAAAGCTAACCATCTTGCCCTTGCTTTCGTGCTTGGCAAACGACCTCCCCGAGAACTTAACATGCTCTGCAGCGTGAGATGCCCCCGGCTGCTTCAGAGAAATTAAGAAAGGTTAACAAAAAAGAAAACACACAACTTTGATTGGACAATAGTTAGGTATACACAAGCACCTTCTTTTGCCTTTTCCCAGAAGAAAGAGTACGTTCAAGTCAAAAAAGAATTACAGATAGTATTAATTAAGTTATGCAATGAGATTTGGTTTGGAGGGGAGTTCATCCAGGTGTACTAGGAGACTAGCCAATGTAACTGGCATCAGCTTCCCTCGATGGTTTCCTTGGTGGAGGAGAAGCTGATGCCGGTCACAGTACACTTGAAAGGACCAGCAAATCAAATCAAAGAAGTAGAATATAGTCTATAAAACGTAATACTTAGGTTAGCCTTCATCTTTTCAGTGAATCTTTCTCTAGTGGCAAGGAGAGGGGGGGGGAGGTCGTCACCTCGAAGGGGGTTCTTCCTTAGTATCCTTTTCTAAATGCGATAACCTATTGCTCATTGTGGACAACTTCTCTTGCAAAGTTTGGGTTATCTGCACTAAATTTTGATACTTTGAGTATGGTATGTATCCATCTCTTGCGTCGGGGACGGGTTGCGGGGACGCCTCGTCTGCTGGTTTCAATTGACTGGGATGCTGGTGAGCCAAGTACCCGTCAACCTGAGAGGCGCCGGGGTTGCGCGGAAGGTATTCTGGTATGGCCGGGACTGGTGACTGCATCTCCTGCAATACTGGTGGGCGAGAGAATGTCGTTGTGGAGTCAATCGGGGTAGGTGATACTTGTTGGGCCTGTGGACGAGGCGGTGGGAGAGAGGGCAAATGCTGGGGGATGGGTACCGGGGGAAGCAATTGAACCTGGCCAGGGTATGGAACAGTTGCCGGTATTTCCTTTATATTATGATACAGTTGGGTTCCTCCTCGGTCCATGCTATACGGGTGTACTGGTTCAGAATGGTACGATGGGGGTATGTTATTTAGGGCTAGGACGTTGTTCAAGTGGGGGACGTTATTCATATGGGGCACGTTATTCATATGAGGCACGTTATTCATATGGGGCACGTTATTCATATGGGGCACGTTATTCATATGGGGCACGTTATTCATATGGGGCACGTTATTCATATGGGGCACGTTATTCATATGGGGCACGTTATTCATATGGGGCACGTTATTCATATGAGGCACGTTATTCAATACCGGAGGGACTACTGGGTGAGTTTGTCCAGTGTACGGGTTGAACTGGTAGCTGTTGCTAGGATAGGTGGACGCCAGGGCAGCTAGAGCCGGTGTCGGCAAGTGCTCTGGCAGATACGGTAGGTGATGCGGTACGGGTAGGTACAGGACTGGAGTATACTGGGAACGGTGGCCTAGTCCTAAAGATGGAGCAATGATGGATTTTGCATCGAGTCGATTGGTGGTGTTCATGAGGGACTCCTGGTAGGGGCTTGTTTGTGTAGAAGGATGGATGGCACGGCCATCCAGCTGTTCTGGAGCTGGGTGGTCTCCAGTAGATATAGAAAATCGACCAGGACTAGAACTATCTGGGTGTAGACTCGCTCTTTCTCCAGCTGCCACCGCAGACGCCGATGATGACTGTCGTGGTTCCCCCGACGTGGACTCGTCAGGCTGGTGCGGTCTATCGTCGTGCTTCAACGCTGAGCCCGAACAAGCATTAGCCGAGTTGAGGTGTCTCGTCAACGCATCTGCCCTGGCAAACCTCCGTGAACACCTGGTGCAGGCGTAGGGCTTCTCGCCGATATGAAGTTTCTCGTGTCTCTTTAGATCGTGTATCCTGCGGAATTTCAAATTGCAAACTGAACAGATATGGGGTTTCAACGACGAGTGGATCAACTCATGGCTAACCATATTGTGCTTCCTGGTGAAACCTTGATTGCATGTTTTACAGAAGTAGATTTTTGGTAGTTTTGGTTTCTTCGTCCCCGGCGGCCTGAGCGACTCGCCCTCCATGCTTCTCTGTGACGACGACGACTCCGCCGTGGGTTGGCTGACTATACTCTTCTTCTCCTCGATTCGAGGGGTTCCGTCCAAGATTCCGGATATCGGATTAATGGAGGTGTTCCCCGTTAGGTTGTTAATTGAAGGCAACGTCGGGCGTGGAGACGTTAGCACGTCAACTTTCACGTTCGGAGTTGTCACATCCTTGTCCGCCGTTCTCTCGGGGTCATCGGCGTAGTCCATCCCCATGGTTTAGTGACGTCGAACAATGTGATTATATCCTGCTGTGTGATAGTCTTTGGCTGTAAACAAAAGAAAAAGGGGAGAAAAACCACGGAGGAAAAAAAAAACTAATGTGGATGGATGGGGGTTTGGTGTATTGACACTAGCGACTGATGTGAACGAATGTGTGCTTTCTATAAGGGCAGTCGTTTTATACTCTAAAGTGAGACAATCGTAAATGCGCTGAAGGTTAGTTGGGGGCTTTTTATAAAGTGGAGAACAATATAATTGTTTGTAGCCGCACTGAGGTTTGTTTTTCTTTTTATTATTTTTATTTTTATTTTTTTTTATCCTCCTGCGAAATATTGGCTTCATCACCTCTTATTTATTTTATTCCTGCTGGGAAGATGTGTGTCCGTATTCCTCTACTTGGTGGTATACTTTTCTTATAGTGAATTGGTGCTGTCTTTATTTTTTTTTTGTTTTTTTGTTTCGGCTTTTTTGCTTTCTTTTGCGTTTGCATTTTATTTTTTTGTGTTTTGGCGCTGAAAAATATTTGTTTAGGTTTATTTTTTAAGCGCTTACGCAGAGCCATTAACTTTAAAACAAAAAAGAAACCCACTAGTGCTAAATAGAACACCTCCCACTGAAATTCTGTTGCACTTTACAGCGGGAATATTTCGGCTAATACCAGGCTGATGTGCATTACATACGCTTTATAGAAGCTAAAACTTCTGTATTTGCCACAGTAAGCGCCCACGAACCGGCTCTCATAACCAGAATGAAGAAAAAAAAAAAAGAAAAACTTCGCCCTTTTGCCAACTCTGCAAGTAATCGCACCTCCTGCCTGACGAAGACTATTTGTGTATATACGAGGAATAACTATATAATACCCAGACAGACAGACTTCCTTTTTTTTCGACCAGCACGAGAGTTTCTCAAAATAAAGAAAAGCTTCGACTTGAGTATGGAAAGTTTAAATTGGGTGTTTATTCTCATGTGGATGGAAATGAACCGTCGCTCCAAAAACAACGACAACAACAACCCAAAAAAAATATGCAATACACCAGAAAGTGTAATGGATCCCATCGTATTAAACTCTTGTGGGCGAAAAAAAATAAAGGATGCTTCATAAGGTGGCATGGTTATCACGAAACAATTCCAGCGCCAAGATGGATACTGTTTGTTGCATATTGGACCTTGGTGCCTTGAAAGAGTGACATGTGTAGCAGTGCAAATAGAATTCGGGTTCTTTTATTTTTTTTTTTTTTGATTTTCCTGTTATTTTTTTTTATTTTTATTTCGGCTGCCTGCCGTAAAGGCTTGTGTTTTCTGTGGATCGTTTTGCTTTAGACTTTGCCAACACATTCAACCAAACACGGAAACATACACAAAATTATGTGTATGACCTTTTGTGCCCACCGCTTCCCCCCCTACTGCTGAACGCGACACCGTCGAGAAACGCCGCCATTACTGCTTATCCTGCCACTCACAGTAACTGGATGTGAATATCACCAAGTTATCATTATTTTTTCCCCCTCCTTCTCTGGTGGTTGCAATTAGACGAATATTATTTTATTTTTCTTTTTGGTTAGAGTAATGGAACAATCAATTGGTTGCACCACCTAAAACAAAGACAAAAAAAAAAAAATAATTGTTGAGGCGAAAAAATGGACCATTGGAAATGGATGACAGATCCACAATAGTAACCAGTTCTAGCCTGACTTGTCTAAATTCTTGTCTGTAACCTCTCTCGCTACTTTGCCAGAAGTAAACCCAGTACCTGCGGTCTTATTCTAACTTTCCGCAGGAGGTCACAAAATACCATTCTGGGGTTTTCGTGGTAAGGTTTGGCTTATAGGGAGGGGGTTTCTTTTTTGCATCAGTATGTGGATTGGCTGCCTTTTTTTCAAAAAAGAAAACAAAGCAAAAACCCCAAGGGATAACCAACTTTTTGTTATTCTATTCCCCCAAAAAACCAGAATAGAATTAGGGGACCGGACCAGCTGTGATAACAGCACCAGCAATGCCCAATGAGAAAATTACCTCGTTTCTGCCAAAAGTCTTGGTGCCTTAGAAGACTGTTGCCGAGATTTTTTTATATGTGCATATGTGTGAAATCAACCATATTTCCAGAGCAGTTTATACAATCGAGTAGAACCCAGGAAAACAACCTGACGCCTTTGGATGCAGCGATAAGTGGTGCTCTTTTTTTTGTTTTTTTCTTACTTAATTTTGGTGTCCAACTCTAAAGTGTGGGATTGTTTGGTCATGGCCAAGGAAATGAGAATGGTGTGGTCAATGGGAGGTAAATTGAGACTGATCATTCATTCACAGCTTGCTGCACCAGACGAATGGGAACAATTAAAGTCAGGCAGTTTTTATTTTAGGTTTGGGGTTGGGTTTGTGAATAACCTTCAATTTAGGGTAATCAGGAGGTAGTGCCACGGGGTCGGGGGATGTTTCTGAGACAGGGTTAACTCAATGGAGTGGCCCCCGCCCCGCCCCGCCCCGCTTCCCCCATCAAAACTAATAGGCTAAGTTTCGGGTTGTTGCTAAAAAAGAAACTTTGGGAATGTCGTAAGTTATTGTCGTTACCCTTGTGAATAAGGTGTTGTCGTGATGATGGTGATGGTGGTGGTGGTGGTGTGTGTGTCTTGTTGTTGCTGGAGAAGACTTTTTCTTTAAAATATGCGCCGCATATCTTTCTTGGGTGATATTTCGGCATGGGTGACGCCAGTACAACTTGTAATCTGTTCCCTGGGGAGGATGCATTGAGAAATAATGTGTCTTGTGGGAAGACCACGAAAGAAAATAGAAGCTTATTTTAAGTTCATCCTGGAAGGTTGTATGTCAAGCTTGATTTCCTAATGTATGGGTTGCATTGTCCTTGCATTGAGGGTGTGTGTGTGTGTGTGAGCGAGAGAGATAAAGAGATCGCCGGTCTAAACAAACTCAATTTCCTGAAAAGCAGGCATGTTCGAATACGAATGATCCGCCGATAGGGTTTTTCTGAAGACGACCCTCTGCATGCCTATTTTCGGGTTCTCAAAGGCTGGAATCGTAAATAGCACCAAAGTGATTGTGAGGTGATGGTCCGAGTTCGGTACGGAGTTTTTGCGTGACTGGTGACTATCAACAACGGTGTTGGGGTATTTTTTCTTGTTTGGGAGTGTATTTCTGGATACTTGGGCTGCTGCGTGGTGTTGAATACGGTCGGCTCGTGTTACAGTTTCTTGTGGGGCACAGCACTGGGTACAACAGCAGCAACCAGGAATTGACTCTTCAAAAAAAGAAAGCAGCGCGTAAACACCATGGAGACGCCATGGGAACCAGTTGATGACCATTTTTCTCGGTGCGACGTACCGCGATCTTGGCGGTGATGGGTCTGCATTGAGTCAAGAACGATGGAACATGGAAGTACATGACTGTACATGAATGGGGCGAATGATTCTGGAAAGCGTCCGCCATCCACGAACCCGTGAGCAAAATTTCTTTGACTAGAGCACCGCCAACGGGTGGGTATTTATTGATTATGGGGGGTATTTATTGATTATGGGGGGTATTTATTGATTATGGGGGGTATTTATTGGTTATGGCGGGTATTTATTGGTTATGGCGGGTATACGGTTCGTTTACTGGTTCAGTAGTGTTTGGCACACTCTCAAGTGGGAGCTCTTGGAGACTGTGTGAGTGGCGCATATCCCAGGATCGGACCGGCATGGTTTCGAACCAGTGCACCAGTGGATAATTCATCTGGTGGTGGGATTATTGCAGAAATCGTGCTGGTAAAGCAAGTCTTTTACCGTTGGTTCTTGTGCCCCATTTTCTCTGTACTAAGGGTGCCCTTACAGCGTGTTTGGCGGGGCAGGGGGTATGCAATATACCGGCAGCTGTGAAATAACTATATAGGAAGAGTGTACGCCAGTATGCCCGCAGGAGAGAAAGGGAGAAAGGTGAGGAGTTTTCGAGACTAACAAACTGGCAGCGGGCACTGCTTATCCCGGCTGGATTGGCTAGCAGACAACATCAATATCATACCGTGTGCACAAGCAGACGAAGCATTAACAGCAACGTTCGCAGCAACTTTTACGTATACATAGCTTGATGTGAGATTACAGAGAGCTGGAGGTTCGCCAGGATGTGAAAAAGGACAGCTACATCCATATTCTCGGGGATATCTGGCGTGTTGTGCCCTGTGCGGCGCAGATACTTGGGCAATAGACTTTTACATGTTTTTGTGGGCTTACCCAATCCAATAGTCCTTGGGATAAATAAAGATGTGCAATCCTCGAGATGACATCTACTAGTAAGAACATGTGCAACAAGACTGGTACTCCAGTCGCATTGGTACCGGCAGTTACATGCACAGTGAAAATCACACCCAAGTGGTGTTTCGCGATGGACTGGCGGGGGGAAATAAATCCACGATGCATTGGCTACAGATACAATACACAATCACACCACGCTAGTCATTGTTTTGAATTCGCCAGTAAACCACGTTTGTGTGAGTCAAGCAGTTGTTTTGGATATGAAATTGGCACCCATAATTCCCCCCGTCCCCTCCTGGCCCACAGTAACCAAATTGAAGCGGTGCCCCCACTTGTATGGCCCATTATACTCTCTCTATCTCTCTCTGTTGCATCGCCCCCCTCCTCTCTTCCTCTACACCCCGTTCGATTTTCCTGCACACGTTTTTCCTATACTGCTTCTCATTGGCCAGTTCGTGTTTCCACATTTATTCTCTTCCCTCTTTTCTTTTTTCTGTTTCATCCAAACAAAGAACGATAAAAAAAATACAACAACATTCCATCACGTGACCCAAACGTTTCTTAAGTCCAGTCCAACCGACACTTTTTTGTTGTTGTTGTTGTTGTTGCCCAACCTGTGTGGCTGTGACTTTCTTGACCAACCACAATCCTATATAGTCACTCTTCTTAATTACTTCGAGAGGTTTCCGAGAAATCATGACGCAGGATCCAGTTTTTGGTTGTTAATGGAAACACGATTCTTTCAGGTTTCGCTTATTATAGTAGGATATAATTTCGAGGTGCTTATCTCCAGCAGTAGGTTACTCTCTATAAAGGTTCATGAAGATGAATGTCTATAGCAAGACCATCACACACCCCCTCATTATATCCCCTGAATTTGACCAATTTTTATTTTTTTGTTTGGAGGGGGTTTTTTTTGTTCACCCAACCCCCTCACATCCATTTTTCTTTTTTTTTTCCTCCCTTTTGACGCTCCAAAACAAAAAAAAAAAATGTTGACTTTCTGGTCATGCCACGAGGCTACAAGTAGATAGGACTACATGCAGCAACTCTTTTTCGACAAATACGGCTCCAGGGTTATTTATGTCATATTGATTCAAAAAAAAAAAAGAACCCAGTTAAACCACCGTAAGAAAAACACCCCTCCAAAGACAAATATCCTCTGATACTCATACCATTTAAAAAAATGAGAGTGGATATGTGTGCACATTTCTTTGTGACCCCATTCTTACTGTCTGCGTCTGTCTAATTTTGTCCCACATGCAGGAACCACACTGTTATCAGAAGAAGTTTCTCATTGTTGATTCTCTTTGTGTCTTTTTTTTTTTGTCTGCCCTTTTTTTTTGTCTGCCATTTTTTTTTTGTAGTGCAAATTAGAACCCAAGGGGAAAAGTACCAGCAAACAAGCAAACGAAATACTAAATATAAACTGATTAGTAAGTCCGGATTAACACTGTTGCTTACTACCGCCGCTATCCACATGCTTACAATGACAAACGGGAGAAACATACACAGTTGTCTACTTTATCTTTATTTTCTTCTTTCCATTCCTTGTTTTCCTCTTTTTATTTAATTTTTTTTTTTTTTGTTTTTTGGTCTTTCCGATTTTTTCTTTTATAAATTCATATCCAACGAATTCTGGAATTTAAATCATCAGCTCGGCCGGCTTCTTTTTGAGTATCCATACCAGTCAGACATTATAAACATAAATACTTCTTTACACTTGTGGTGCTGTATAACCCTCAGCAGTAAAGACCCACTCCCCCAACCGAGCTTCTCTCCAGATAGGCAGATAAGTTTGTGTTAAGTTTATTGTCTTTTTTTTCTCCCCTTCTCCTGACTTGACTTTTTTCACTTGTCCTCCCGCCCCCCCCCACTGCAGCTTGCTCTGAGGACAAAAACAAAGTACAATACAAAAGCACCAAAGAGTGCCACTCCATTTAGTCAGAGTTCGTTTCCAGGTTTTATACATATAGGAAGCACTAGCAGACTGAGGAAGTGATAGAGAGATACAAATAGGTTGAAATAGTGTAAAAGTGAAGGGGCCGAGTATCCGTGACCCATATACCTTGTCCTTGAAGGCTGTTATTTCCCGGACCAGCCGTACCAGATAAGCTGTACGAACTGGAAACACCACCCGGAAACACCATCCAGATAAGTTGTACGAACTGGAAACACCACCCGGAAACACCATCCAGATAAGTTGTACGAACTGGAAACACCACCCGGAAACACCATCCAGATAAACTACCCCCTCCCCCCTCCCCGCCTAAATGCAAATTATGTCGTTGATATCCAATCGAAAAAGACCCCGTGGGTTTAGCGAAACCTTTGACTCCACCAACCCCAACCTGAACAACGGCGCCGTGAATGTCTCCAATGGCACGTCCAGCAACTTGGACTCGTCGTCGCTGCTGTCCAAGATGCACCTCCACTTTGATCCCACCATCTCCGACTCGAGCTTTTCGTCGTCGTCAATGAACTCGTCGCCGCCATTGTACACCCAGAGACAGCAGCAGCAGCAAAAGTCGTTTATTAACTCCGACGTTGAAGCGACGCTAAACACCAACGTCTTGTTCTCCTCGGCATATAAAACCTCGGCCTACCACCGAAGACACAGCACCGGCAAGCCCAAACACTTTAATAATCCGTTCCTCACTGCCGAAACCGTTCCTGACGAACACGTGCTTATTGCCGAGGAGGAGGAGGACGACGACGATGACGAGTTGGAAATGGAAGATCACGATATCGCTGATGATGACGATGATTTGATTATACTAGAAGAGCGCGACCTTATCCCCAAGAATAGACGCTATAACAGCGACTCGGGGTTGGTGTATGACCACGACGCCCTAGCCGCTTATAACATGTTTAACGTTAACAATGTGACGCCAACGTTTGAAATCAACAAGAGCAACAAACCCATGAAGAAACAGCGCACCAACTCCCTACCGCAGTTACCGCAAGCGAAATGTTTCTATAACAAGCTCCCACACAACTATATATTGCAAACCCCCAAGCTTGGAAACATCAAGACCAACGTGATACCCCACCAGTCCAACTTGCCGCCGTGTGACGATGAAAATGGCCACTACATTATCCGCATAAACGAATCCTTTGCTAATAGGTTTATTATCATTAAGTTGCTAGGACAGGGGACGTTTGGTAAGGTGGTGCAGTGTTTTGATAAAGTAAACCGCGAACACGTGGCCATTAAGATTATCCGCAATATTCAAAAATATCGCGATGCAGCAAAGATTGAATTGCGCATACTCTCAACGCTAAAGAAATTCGATAATAAAAACTCCAATCATTGCATTCACTTGCGTGAGTGTTTTGACTACCGAGGCCATATTTGTATTGTGACCGACTTGTTAAAGATCTCTCTCTATGACTTTTTGGAGAACAATAAGTTTATTTCGTTCCCCGGGAGCCATATACAGGCTATTGCCAAGCAGTTGATTAGGTCGGTAACTTTTCTCCACGATTTAAACCTTATTCACACGGACTTGAAGCCGGAAAATATCCTCTTGCACGACGACTCGTTTATCAAGAAGAGCTTGTGCTCCTCGACTATAGTCGCATCGTATATGAACTTGGCTAATAACAACAGCTCGAAAAAGGTGCCGAAGTATCTGAAAATACTAAAGGATCCGCTTATTCAGATTATAGATTTTGGCAGCGCCATATTTAACGACGAGTACCATTCGCTGATTGTATCTACCCGGCATTATAGAGCTCCCGAAATTGTTTTGGGCACCGGGTGGTCGTTTCCGTGCGATATGTGGTCGATTGGGTGCATTTTGGTTGAGTTGGTTATTGGCGAGCCGTTGTTCAAGACCCACGATAATTTGGAGCATTTGGCGATGATTGAGAAGGTGTGTGGGTATAAGATCGACAAGCCGATGGTTAGGGCGTCGAAGGAAAAGGAGAATGAGTGCGGGTTGGAGTACTTCACCAAGGAATTTATAGATGGCGACGACCAGAGCGACGAGGACGATGAAGATTTACTTATAGACAATGAAGCCTCGTTTAGCAATTCCTTGGTGTTGATGTTTCCGACTTCAACCACGCCGCAGAAGTTTGTCAATAGTGTGGCTGAATTGTCGAGGATAGATATCTTTTTGAGTTCACGCATCGGGTTGGATATCAATTTGGATTATTCGCTCTCGATGAACTATGAGAGAAATAAGCACGTTATCAACTTTGGCAACTTTACATTCTGGTGGTTTTTCATCGACTTGTTGAAGAAGTTGTTCGTCATCAACCCCAACGAGAGAATTATGGCTAGTGAAGCGCTAAACCACCCGTGGTTTAACTTGGGCATTGAAGATGAAGGCACAGTGTAGCAGTTGCCGTCTTAGGTAAGCCTTTTGTGGTTGGGGTGGCACTGGTGATTTATAGACGCCTTGATATATTCGGTTGAAAAGCTGATGTGTTTGTCGGCCCGGTATTTTTTATTTTAATGTGGGAAGGTTCCTTTTTCGATTGGCGAGTTTATAAAGGAGATTTTTATATGGTTTTTTTGTTGTTGTTTCACTTCAGTTCTTGGGTTTGGATAATGTTTACTTTTGTGTTGTTTTGATTCTTTTTCGTTGTATGAGATGGTGAATTACCTGTTTTCTTACGCTATGTGTTTAGTTTAATGTAAGTATGTTTTTATGTGAGAGCTTTTGGTGAGCGATGTGGCTGCTACTTCCCGTGCCAGGGGATTTGCACCCAATTTCTGGCGATAATGCAGCCAGGACAAAATAGCTTTATGCACGCCCTGCAGCCTGCAACAGAGAGAGAAAAATATTATTTAAGCGGAATTTTGAAAGGTCGGGAGAAACGTCTGAATTTTTCGAAATGTGCTCACCTGGTGTATATTAGTAGATTGGTTGATGGAGATGATCTCTACGAACATACTTTGTTAGCGACATGTAGTCGTAAACCCAGTATTTACAACCCATTTTCACGCTTGCGAGTTCGGAATTGTCAGTTTTTGGGTTGAGGGCAAAAATAGGGACGGACGTTTGCGCGATTGTCGCCCTGTTTTTTTTTTTTTTGTTTTTTTTTTCTCTCTTGCCTGTTTGAGCGTTGTGCAGGGTTATGGCCTTGGGCTGTTTATCCGAAAGGAAGACGATGATACTTGGCAGGGTGCGGTTGGGGTTACTTTCACAAAAAGACGACAGATTAGCAGAAAGAGTACAGTTGTAACAAAGGAACATATAAGAATTGGATTCCTACTCTGAAAGGTTAATGCAATACCAAGTGGGCCTTTTTTAACAAGTTTTTGCAACTTTTCTCCTATAATCCACAACAGTTAAGTTAAGGTGGCTGTTTAAGTATACGAGAACAACTGGTTTTGTACTTAGAGAGTATACCAAAAAAAGTCATTGTTGGCCAGATTTGAACACAAACCACACAAATATGGACGCTGCTGGGCGTACTCGTTTCTTTTATACTGGATGGTCTAAACCGACACACTTTTCAGCAGCTTCCACCACTTCGCTTCCTACAGGACTGCATGTGAAAAATGTAACATCAGTATAGGTCCTTTTTGGTGATATGTGGGTGTCATTACTCCCTCCCAAGCACCCACACAAAGCTTGTTTAACCACACAGGGAGAAGTACACATACCAGTACGAATATCGACCAGTGCCGTCCTGCGGCAACACCAAAAAGAACTAGACCACCCACGGCAGGCCAACAACACCGGTTATTATTTTTTATTTCTCGGCGCACAAACCTAGCTAATATAGATGTGTGTGGGTGTGTGTCCTATTCACCGACCTTGCTCGTGCCACTCTAGACCCACATCTCTAAACATTACAAAGAACAGTGCTCATTCGGTGACATCAGATTGGTGGATACAAAGAAGAAGAAAAATTCCTATTTAGGATACCTAATAAGAGAAGACTAAACAATAGGACGCAAATTAATTTCAAGTGAAAAATTTTTCATGATTTTGTGTATGGAAGGTAATTTCATTACCCAATAAAATCCCCCACCTTCAATGGAGAGAGGTGATTATCAAGCCAATGAGTAAATGTAACGGCTCGCTTGGGCCTATTGGGTTCGTAATATGTTTCTTTTCTTTTTTTCTTTTTTTCTTTTTTTTGCAATCGCTTTGCCCCTATACTTATCCGATGGCAATATCAGCTCAAAGCCGTCATATGAGAAATACCAACTGGGTCTAGATCCATTATCTGTTTAAGCCCGATTGGTAGATACAATGGTGCCGGTTAGGCTCTTGTGATGTGTGCTCGGTTCTTATGGTGTGTGCTCGGTTCTTATGATGCATGCTCGGTTCTCGTTGCTTTTGTCATTACCAATAGTTCCGGCACATCCACTACAATCGCTGCCCCCTGTCTTGCGGCACACTATTCGACTCGGCTTAAGTATGCATTAGCAAGGGGTCGTTTACGAATGCGGTCTTTGGTGTCTCCGCATGTATCGACTGGGTGAAAAAAGAGGTGATTGTCGTCTTGCCAATATCCCTCTCACAGATCACGGTGTGGGTGTGCTTACACATGCCTCTGCAGGGTATACGCATAATCTCTTATTACGTATTGGCCGGGTATTGTCGCCATTCCTGATCCATATCACCAGAACTAACCAGTTGCAACATCATGGAAGAAATGTACAACCTCTCCCATCACCTACTTAGATACCTCTTCGGGTGTTTTGTGTCACCAGCCAAAAAAAAATAAAAAACCTGACACAAACCCGCAAATTACCCACCAACGAAAACTGCGCTTCACTATCAAGTGATGCGTAAATTGCGTCCCATAATTGGACTCCCCCCCTCCTCTATTTACGTTTCTTAACCATGTCACTTCCCAGTTCCCAGGTGCTACTGATTTGCCAGGTATCTTTTCTTGGATCTTTCACAATAGTCCAACTGCAGAGGGCTCTATGAGTTTGTGGGATTGGAGAGAAAACTGGGCCTGTAGTTGGGGACTGGTGCGACATGTGTAGGTTTTTTTTTTTTCTTCTAGCGCTTGCTCATAATTACAGAACCCTTTGTTTGTTCAATACAAATCCAGGTCTTCAACACAATTGATCCGCAACAAACCACTGCCGCCACCGACACCGACACCGACACCGACACCGCCACTACCATCTCACCTCTTTGTATTGCAAACCACCCACCTGGCAATTGTCTGGCGGCAACTATTCTCTTCGCTGTGGCTTCGTTCCTTTTTCTGGTTCCAATTTCGCTCATTCCTTTTTCCTCGTTCCAATTTTCGTCGAAAGTTGCCCGTTCTACTTCTCGGAAAATATTTTTATTTTCCCAAAATACCGACGCTCCCACTTGCAGCATGTTCATTGCACCACCACTACACGAAGAACACCCACAGTGTTGGGAACAAGATGTATTCACACCTCCCCAGAAACAATACCAACATATTCACACATCATCGAACGCAACAACCTGGCCCTACCAGTCGTTCTGGGAAAATTAAACTTCCATCCCCCCTACTTTGCTTTCCTCAACCACATAGCCCTAAAAAAGGAATCCCTTCTTCTCCTGCTCGCTTTCTGCCCAAAATAAAAGTCTAGATCTCTGTGTTTATGTTTCAAACCTTGTGAAATTTAACACAAGTAAAAAATTAGTTTTTTTTCTTCAACCACCCTCGATTGTTCGTCCCTGCATGCAGGTGCCAATTTTGTCCACAAATTAATCTCAAACTGGTAATACATCAGCGTTACACAAAACCAAACTATGACCAAAAGAAACTCCATTACAATAGAACCGCCTAAAAAATAACCATATTTTATTAAATTCTACCGTACTAATACCACCAATTCGAGAACATTTGTTTACATTTTATTTTTCTTTTTGAATTAATTTTTTTTCCCCTTCCTGCAGTCCCAATGCTTCTTGGTGACAGTTTAGATTTGTTCTTGACACACACGGCAAATATAAAGAAGGAATCTGCTGTTCCGAGACTCGCTAATATCGTTTCCTGATCCTCTTCTTCTTTTCCTCCTTCTTTTGGTTATTTTGATTTTCCTCGTTTAATTACCGCTTAAACGTCACATTCCTTTTATAAGCTGTTGTCTATAGTTGTATTCAAACTACCAACTATCGTCTTTCATTAATACCCGTTAAGAAAACAACAACAACAACAACCACATACACACTTGCCAACAGTTCAACTACTACACTCTTTTGTATTATTAACTCCTTACTATGAAGTCTTCTATTATCACTTTGTTAACCGTCGCCGCCACGGCCATGGCTGCCCCAATGAGAGGCCACAAGCACCACCACCACGAACAAGATTTGGAAAAGAGAGCCATTGTCACCAAGATTGTCTACGTTGACTCTACCGGTAACACCATTGCTGCTCCAGAGCCATCCACCAGCGGGAAGGTCACTTTTGCCACTTCCACTGCAGTTGCCACTCCAGCTTCCACCGCCAGTGCAGTCAAGACCTCGTCTGCTGCCGAACCTTCTGAATCCAGCTCTTCCTCGTCCTCCTCCTCCTCCGGTGGCATTCAGGGTGACTTGAGTGCATTCTCCGGTCCTAACCAGAAGTTCGAGGACGGTGTTTACGACTGTTCTTCTGTCCCTACCGGCCAGGGTGTCATCAGCATCGACTGGATCTCTGGTTTGACTGGTGGTTGGTCTACCATTATGAACTCCAACGGGGACACCTCCTCTACCTGTCAAGACGGTTTCTACTGTTCGTACGGTTGTCAGGCTGGTATGTCCAAGACCCAATGGCCATCCTCCCAGCCCGGCAATGGTATGTCTGTTGGTGGTTTGTTGTGTAAGAACGGCAAGTTATACAGATCCAACCCCGACTCTGACTACTTGTGTGAATGGGGTACCAAGGATATCAACTTTGTTTCGGAAATCTCCAAGGACGTTGCCATTTGTAGAACCGACTACCCTGGTTCGGAAAACATGAACATCCCCACCTTGTTGTCTGCTGGTGGCCAGTCTCCCGTCAGTGTCGTTGACTCCGACTCCTACTACAGCTGGCAAGGCGGTAGAACCTCCACTCAGTATTACGTCAACAATGCTGGTGTTTCTATTGAAGATGGATGTATCTGGGGTACTGATGGCTCTGGCGTCGGTAACTGGGCTCCAGTTGTGATCGGTGCCGGTACCACTAACGGATTGACTTACTTGTCGTTGATTCCAAACCCTAACAACAAGAGCAAGCCAAACTATAACATCAAGATTGTTGGTGACAACGTTAACGGTAACTGTAAGTACGAAAACGGTCAGTACAACGGTGCTGGCTCCGACGGATGTACCGTTACTGTTGTTTCTGGTTCTGCCCAGTTTGTTTTCTATTAGTTACTGAACCCTTTTGTATAGTTTTATTGTTTTTCTTCACTTTCGTTACCGATGTTTAGATATGTTCGAAACCACCAATGTATACCATTGTTTTGAGAGATTGGGTTTGTAGAGAGGAGTGGCGGTGGCTGGGAAGTGAGCACAAGGGAAGTTAACTTTATGGTGATACTTTGTGGTGATACTTCATTGTGATTCTTGTAACCCCGACAGTTGACGGTTGCCCTTTTCTGTTAAAGTTTATATTATCACTGAGGATATACATTTCTAAATAGACGCCAAAGCTACCCAAACGCCACCCTGTTACAGTAACTAACTATCAATTCGTTATTTGTTCTAAAATGATTATACAAATCGCCAATCTTCTCATCAGGAGTGGGCAGAAACGAATTCTGGACATACAAATAAAGTGCTTCCTTAGTCTTGAGCTTTTGCGCAAGAAACCTTACTAGTGTAGAGACGGTTTGTGTTGAACTGATTTTAAATACTTGTGGCGATATTTTGGAGGTTGAACCTATGGGTTGGAACCGGATGGTTATCTTTTGGGGTGGTGAGTTGGGGGGTGTTAATTTTGTCTGCGACTGACTTGTGTTGGTGGGTGGCGATGTGTTGGGGATGGGGTTATTTAGTTGGTTGAGCTTTGGGAGTTTATCTAATAGAATGGATGTGGATAGAGGGACTTTTGGTTGTAAAGAGATATCACGAATGAGGGTTTCCAGGGGTTCTTGTTGATGGGGTTCTTCCTGTTCTTTCTGCTCTTCCTTATAATCTACCTCCCTCAGTAAAAACGGTATCGACGAAGATGACGAAGAATCATCATCAGACTCTGAATGGATCATAGAAGCCATTGTTATAAATGTATCTTCACTTCCTACTCTTCCAAATATACACTATAGAACCTATTCTATCACAGCTTACCCTACCACACTAACTCCCCTCACTAAGCTCTCGTTAAATTCCCCCCCCCCCAAACCCTCACCAAAACCCTCACCAAAAAATCCCACCAAAACTTGCTCTTCGCATACCAGCCATCTTTTCTCACCAACACCCCCCTTCGACGCTATACTCGGTAAACTTACTCCTATAACTGCTAATATGTCTGACACTGGTGCTGTAGAAGCCGCTGATGCTCCAATTGAACCTATTCCCTTTAATAAAGTTGTTTCCGACCTAGAAGCTGCTGCTCGTGACGCTATCGAAACCAAGGATTATCTTTCCTATAGTACACTTGTAGATATCCACCTCACAGACCCCCAACGGTACACCAACGAGGAAAAGGAAACACTCCTCCAATCTCTCCTCGACGTACTAAACAATAACCCCGACCTCACCTACGAAATTGGCTGGGATTTGCCTTCGTTGTTGATCCCATACGTTGACTCAGACTACCAGTTTGACCAGGGCATCAGACAGGCCCATTGCGTATACAAACTATTGAAAATCTTTGAATGTTTGGCTCTTCACGGCAACCCCAAGGAGTTATTCCTCAAGTCGTGTGAATTGCTCAGCAAGATTAAAGTCACCGACACCACCACCACCGATAAAGATGATTGGAAGGAGAGTTTCTTTGACATTAAATTGTATTGTATCTTTGAACTTATTGATGCCTGTCTCAAGACCATCCACACTCTCTACCCGTCGCGGTTCTTATCGATGACGGTGTCGTCGTTTATAAATTTGGCCCACGGGAACTTGGTTCGTGGCTCGTGGTCCGCTACCAATGCCCATTTCATCTTGAAACGGGCGTATAGTTTTGCTCGGAACTATATCAATCCGCCATTACCAGAGCAGATCGATGCTTCTATCACCAAAGAAGAACTAGCCAAGATTGTCGAGGACGAAGAGTATTTACAGAGAAAGTTGTTAACCGGGTTTATTACTCAGTTAGTGTACTACGCTGGGGTTGCTGGCTGTGAAGGTTATGCTATTGAACTATTTGGATGGCTCCAGCTGAAAACAAACTCCAAAATCACATTGGAGTTTACTATAGACCCGGTGTTGTACGACAGATTGGTTGATTTGTCGTACTCCTTTGATATCTCGGTGCGGCAGTCCTTTGTCAAGTTTATCGACGATTCCCACAAGTTGTTCAACACCATCGATAGCTCTGATACCCAGGACGAAGATGAACTAATTGGAGAAATCTTTGAAAAGGTGATTATCGATTACCAGCAAAATGTGTTTTCCAGCATTATCGATAGTGACCATAAAAGTATCAACGATTCCGTGCTTGGTGAGTTGATTTTGTTTACTCATAGTATCTCCAGCAAGAAGGCATTCACCAAGATCCAGGTTAGTCTCCATGATGCAATGGTGTTAGGGTTGAGGTTACTTATACCGCAGATGGTGCAATCCCGGTTTATCCATGTTGCATCGCAGGACGTGGCGATTTACTGGGCTTGGTTTGCCATTTTCCAGGTGCAGCTTAATGGTGCAGATCTCCAGGTGGAAATATCTGCCATCCCCAAGCTACTTTTGACGGTATACTTGCAGTGTCTTTTGTTTGTTATTGTGGACTATAGAAACCGGCCAAAAAACCGGTTTATGATGATGACATTGTTGACCAAGATTCTCAGTATTGCTCCGGAGACGATTGGGTACGGGTGCATCAAGGATGCGTTGGAGAATTGCCCCTACGAGGGGATTAAGGGACCGGTCATCGGCGTGTATAAAGAACTATTGTTGAAGGATAAAGTCGATCCAATTGGGGGATTGGAAGGGGGGTTATCCAAGGCTTCAATCACCGAAAAGACTGGGAACGAGGGGGATAAACAAGCACCACCACCCTTGCCACCTCGTGAAGAGACCGTTTCGGCAAAGTACTATACATTAACCGACGAAAGACTCGACGACTTGCTATCGTTAATCATGGTGGCCCACTCCAATGCGTTTGTGACGGATGGCAGACAAGTCTCATTAGACCCCAGCAAGTTGGCTACGTTGGCGTGCTATTTGAACTTGTTGGTGGTATTGAAGAGGTTTCCTGTGGTTATTGAGAATAAGGAAAAGTTGGACCGAGTGCTAGGCGTGGTGGAAAGGAATATCCAACTTGTAAAGGCGAAGACCAGCAAAGAAAATCAGTTTGAGGCGAATGCTGCTGGTATGCTTGAGCTTGCTATTGATAGATTTAGAGAGTGATGCTGAAGGGTGTAAACGTGGAGAATTAATGCGTAGTAATAGCAAGTGTATAGGCAAGTTCGTTTATGTAGTGGATAGTGGTGAAAATTTGCTTTTATTGGTATTTATATTGGTATCGTTGTAGATGTTAACGTTTAACCATCTGGGAAGTTGCCTGATGGCGACTTACTATTGTGTGATTGTACTGGTTTATATTAGCTTTCTTCTTTAGTAGCTTCACCATCACCAGATTTATCTCTAAAACTACACCACTATATAAAATGGAATCACCCCTACAGTCACCCCTACAGTCCCCACAACTTACAACTACCCACAGTAACAATCACCCTCATCCACACTACCTCTTCCCCTTGGATGATCCCTTCTTATTAACCGCATTCCGATCATCCACCAACGGACCCCAGTATACGAAAAACCCTTCTTTCGTAGTGGCAATCTCCTCCTCAAGGTTCAATTCCTCATCGTCAATAAACGGATCCTCGAAATCGTACTTCCCCACCTTCCTGATCATTTTTATCTCGTGCTGCCTCACCAACTGCTCTTCAGTCAATTCTTTCTCTTTCGGTGGTGCAGTACTAGGCACAGCAGGTGCACTGGCCTTTTCTTCATCAACGTTCACCTCATCGTCGTCATCCTCTTCTAAACCATCCTCATCTTCATCCATCATATCGTCTAAGGTGTCTATGGCTGATCGGGCCTTGGGATGCACTTCGCTCCACCCGTACTTTTCTTCCGCTAGTCGTAGAACATTCACAATCACTTCGGCCTTTCCTGGCTGGGGGTCTTTAGGGTCAAGCAAGGGTATATTCAAGGCGATGATTGGCGGTTCCGGTTTTTCTTGCTCTTTATGTTTATCTGATGGCTTTTCAGTGGACTTTTCTAATGGCTTCTCGGGGGACTTTTCTGATGGCTTCTCGGGGGACTTTTCTGCCAATTCGTCTGCCTTTATTACATCCAGGTGTCCATTTGCTGGTGGTTGCAGGTTACCGTTGGGCATTGGCTTTTCTGTTTCTGTGTCTGAGTTCAAGAGATCAATAACTGAAGGTGCCGACACTTTAACTGGCGGTGCCGGCAGACTTCTCTCGGTAGTCATACCAGCTTGAAGCGGTTTTTTGGTGATAGCTGTGGATGCTTTTATGGGCGCTATAGTGGCAGTTGTATTTGCTGTTGACTTACCAACACCTGGCGAGGACAGTTCAGGAGACTTTCTCTTTGTCTTTATTGCTGCTTGGGTAGCTGGTTTTGGAGAGTCGGATTTCCTCTTCTTGTTGGCCTCGGTGGATTTCGCTGGCGGGCGTCTTCTTTTGGGTGCACCGGCTGGGGACGAGGGTACTGGAGATGGAGTTGGTGGCTTTGACACCACCTCAGGCTCATCGTCGAGGTTGATTATAGAGTTGATTGAGGTTTTGCTGTGGGTAAAAGGTCCCCCATTGGCACGAGAGGTTGTTCCCAGAGGGGTGGTTGGCGGTACAGGTATTGGTGGAGAAGGAGCCAAGTCGAAGTTTGTTTGGAACTTTTTTATCTGGTCCAGGACCACGAAACCGGGTTTAGGTGTTGATGCTGGAGGGCGTGGTTTTATTAGCGATAGTGGTTTAGTGGTTGGTTTAGTTGATGGTTTAGTGGTTGGTTTAGTGTTTGGTTTCGTGGACGCTTTTACGGATGGTAGTGAGCCTGGTTGGAGCACTGGCGATTCTCCAAGTATAATCACATCGTCATCCTCGTCATCTAGTGGAGTGGGTTCTCGAGAAACGTTGATAGAAGTTTGGAATCGCGATACTAGGGTCAGTAGTGGTTTGTTTTCATAAGCTTGGGTATCTCTGGACCCGGTGGTGGTGGTGGCAGTAGCGGGGGTCGAGTCCAAGAGTGAAGATATAGAAACATTCCTATTGCCTTGGGACATATTATAAAATGAAACCTCCGAGGAATAGTACTATGCTATGCTATGTGAACTTACAAGGTTGTTGAAATAAACCACAGTGTACAGACCCACAAAGACACTATGTGTGAGTCTACCAAATCTAGAGAGAATGTATACCGATAGACAGATACACAGATAGACAGATATACAGATATATCTCACTACAAAAAGATAGTACACTTGTTGGTGTTAAAGAACTCAGTTTCATGTGTATGTTTTCGCTAGAGCAACGTTGCCCAACCATCAACACCCAAAAAAGCTGGCCACTCAGAGTCTATCGTCAACCACCCACTTTTTCCTTGCCTCTTTTGGGAAACTCCCATAAAGAAAGAAAGAATTACCTGGCCACACATTAAACGTCGGCGATTGTTGGGATGGGTTTTTTTCGCGTGATTAACGACGATGGGGCGACAATTGGAAACTGGCGTTAAGTATGGGAGAGGTTAAGTACGGGGGGTGCGCACCAGCAGAAAAAAAGATTTTTTCTTTTGCGTGGTAGCGCGCGGGAGCGGGGGCACGTGACGAGAGCACGTGACCGGAACATCATGCTCTATCTAACTGTACTGATGTTGTATGGTACCCCAACCTTCTTAACGTTAATAACGTGTCGCAGCCGTAGCCCTCCAATGAGTTCATCAGAATGCTTCCGTTCCAGTAGTCGGCGTAAACAGAACAAACCGGTAACCCCATACCCAAAAACATATCGGTCGGCCTCTGCAAAAAGTGCTCCAAAGTCGACTTTCGCGACTGCTCGCTTAACGAGGTCGACCCCATCACTTTCTCGGCATGGCTGGTCACTATGGATGAACCCGCGGGGGTTACTTTCAAGTTGGAGTACAATTGTAGTCCCGGGATACGGTGGAAATTGGCCAAACTTCTCCGGGCCAGCTCGGGACTTTTGCCAAACGACCAAATCAGCTTCAACTTATCGTGGTTCACCCCACCACCCTGGTCGGAAATGCGAAACATCACTTCCTTCTTCAGGTTTATAATCGTCACCTTCACGGGTGGAAGAACCTTGGTGGTTTTCTTGGAGTGGGTAAGTATAGTAGCTTCGTACGAGTTCCGGAGTATTTCGTGGAGCATATAGTGTAAATGGGGCACCATAAACTGGAACGTGGTTTCCAAATCGCCCTCAATCTCCAAATCCGGCATCCGCTTAACTTCAGGGTACCCGGGGGTCATGGTTGACTTCACCATATCAGCCACAATTTGAAAATGGTCCACGGCTTTACACTGACTGAATATTTCCCCAAGGTAATGTGGTGGTCTCTTGTCGTAAGGGTTCTTGTTATATAAATCACTAAGAGATAGATGTTGCTCTACAATCACTCGTCTACTGATTCTCGACCGTAACATGCTACTCATGAACTTGTCCAATTCGTCTTGGGGCAAACTCTGCGCTATAGAAACCTCTAATGCCCCCATCATCAAATGAGACAAATTGAACAAATGGTCATCGAGTAACGACGAGAGAGTTTCACAAAACCAGTTGTTCTCCTCTATAGTGTGGATCTTGGGGATTTTCCGGAAAGCATTAAACAGATGGTAGTAGCTTTCGTAGATCTGGGCCAAGTGGAAATTGTTAACCACACCAAATGGTAATGTTTGTAAATCTCTAATTCTCATTGCCAATCTAATGGGCAATTCTAAACGCACAAAGTTGGCACTAGTGATAATCTTTTGTTTGGTAAGAGTATTGCCATAGCCAGCCAACTGCCGAAGCGACACTGAATGAGGGTGTTTTTTCAGGTATTCCAACAACACTGCGTTCTGGTAAAAGTGCTGGGGATTGAGGATATTGGAGTATGTGGGGAATGGTCCAAGGTCTTTTAAGTGCTTGGCGATTTCTTCTTTACTAATGGTGGACATAAAGTCGTCGTGGATGTACGAATGGGCCGTGATTTGGGAGTAGTCATTAGCAGCGTATTGTCTGGTGAATACCCGCGATGGGTGGAACAAAGATGCGCTTCTACGCATAGTAGCAGACCTAAGCATGGCTAGGATATGGGGGGGGGAAGAACTGAATAGCTAAGGGTTTACCAACTGGGGGGGGGGGTTGAGACGAGATTATCAATGTAGTATGTCACAGACTAGACTGGGGTAACACTTAGTATTATCCTTTGGTGGTGGGGAGAGCAATCCTGATTATGGGGAGATACATCGCGACATTATGGTTGCGACATTTTTGTTAGTGGGTTTTGGATTGTATGCGACATATGATTAGACTATGTTATGGGTGGTCGTTATGTTACACATATATACGAGGACTGGTGTGAGTTTAGAGGGTAGTCGGGTAAAGTAATGGTATGATACTGTAATGTCAATTTGCTTGGAGAGATTTCCTTAGAAGTAAAACATTAGTCTTGGTTGACACTCATACTGGGCATATATGGACAAATTGGGGGTGGTGGTTTGTGGTCTAGTCAATATATGAGGGTGGATGACGTACTTCAGTATGGATGGATATTTATATGTATACGTAGTTCGTGTGGATAACTAATCAGTTTATATAGACAATGCGGTTTATAGAGACAATCCTGTTTATATAGGCCATCCAATCTACATAGACCATCCATTTCTATATATCCAGTTTACACAGACTATCCAATCTACATAGACAATCCAATCTACGGACACGTATAGCCCCCGTCAATAACAATATCGGTACCAGTGCAGTACGTAGACGCATTGGATGCCAAATACAAATACGCCCCCACCAACTCTTGAGGCACACCCTCTCTCCCCATAGGTGTGAACTTCCACCACGTCTCACGAGTTTCCTGGTCAACAAAATCGGTGATGGCCGTGACCACGTACCCCGGGGAAATGGTGTTGACCCTCGCAAACGGGGCCCACTCCACCGCCAACGACTTGGATAAGTGGGTCACGGCGGCTTTGGCGGCATTATACGGCGTCTGCGATTGTGGGACATTGACGATTTTCGCCGAAATCGAGGACGTGATAATCAACGAGCCAGTGCCCTTTCTCCGGAAGATTTCCCCCACGGCATGGGCACAGTAGTAGACCCCGCTGTAATCCAAATCGATGGGTTTCTGCCAGCTGCCAAAATCCTTGACGTCGAGAACCGGACCCTCGGTCCAGGTGACTCCGGCGTTGGCGACAAATACGTCGATGGTACCAAAGTCGTTTTCGATCTGCTTGATCACAGAGGAAACCTCCTCGGCAACACCAACATTACATTTATAGGCCCGGCACTTAACGTGGTACTTCTGCATCAACATCTCGGCTTTATCGTCGGCAGGAGTAGTGTTATACCAGAGAGCTACATCAGCGCCAGCCTGAGCAAATGCCTCTGCCACAGCAAAGCCAATGCCCTGCGACGAGCCCGTCACCGAGGCTACTTTGCCTCTAAGCGAAAAAAGGTCCAAGACGTTGCTGGGCAACTCTGGAGTTTTCGTGGGTAATGGACCAACCCCGGGATTGATATACGATTTGATCTCTTTTGACATGGATAAATGGCTGCAAAAAAAAAAAAAGGTTATACCACAATCAGTATGCTAAAATGCAAAAAAAAAACATGCAGAAAGGAAAAAAAATACAAGAAAAAAAAGAAAAAAGAAAATGCAAAATCTTTTCCTGGTTATGCCGGCTAAGGTTTTGTGGAATGTTGTTGTCAAGTGGTGCGCAAGGGGGTTATTTTACCCTGCGACTATACGGAGAGGTGGGACGGAAAAAATATATATATAAATCTCCATGGCAACTAGCCGATCTGTATTGTATGGGGGGAGTTATAATAATATGCATGCTACCAAATTAGGAAGTTGTTAATCTGGACTAAAACAAAAAAAAAACCACTCCACCAAATAGCCAGCCATGTTTCCTTGAGGTGTCCATTATGATTCCCGAAAATGTGGACAAGGATCAGTCAACAATAAGCGAAGAGGTTATAGGGAATTGATTTATAAAGCCCGCCTTCTTTCCTTCTTGCACGCGTTTAAATCTTTTGTCAAGGATCGGCAACCATAATGAACGTCACTAGTAATGGATATTATACTTCTCTGTACTTGAAAGAACAGCATAAGAAACGATTGGCCAGTCCGCCAACACCAGAATTATACCACCAATATTACTCTCTCCCTCATGCAAACGGGAATAACAATGACCATGGGTACCACATCATCAACCGCTCCTTGGCATCTTCTCCTCTGTCTCCCGATCTCAGCAGTCCGCCAGTGGCTATAAATATAAGACCAGGCATAGTGAAACTGCTGGTGTCAGAGTCGGCCATTCCCACCACCAAAGCACCCCGAACCTCGTCACCAACCTCCAAGAAGTCGGCAGCAAGTTCCAGTACCGAGAAAACACCAAAGAAGTCCTTGAAATCAAGTCCCACGGCCAGTTCAGCAAATACTACTCCCAAAAGTAAACCCATACCTTCTATAGTGGACTCCATAGATGAAGAGTCACTAAACTTTGATGAAGATGATCTCGAGGAGGGAATCACACCAGCGCATCTAAACTACCTCAATAGACCACAACCAGTACCATATTATTCTTCATACTATCCTATGAATGGTGGGTATATTCCAGCATCTCATCCACCTCCTACGCCGTCTCCACAAAAACCACCCAAAAATAATAACGACAATTACTATATCAAGCAGAAGAAACGGTATGATAAAGCCCTGGCTACTCTTAAACCGAAATTATACACACATAGGACGTTCCACGACGTGTTTGAAAACAAAGAAGAGAGCAAGGATAGGTATAATCCCATGGACTTTATATTTGCAGGTAAGGACCAGAAAGAGTCGTTTTTGAAGAATGTCAAGGTGAAGTTTAAAAAGGACGACTTTGAAGATTACAATTACTACGACCATAGAGACAAAAAGAATCCAGTAAAGGAAGTGTTTGTGAGTCCGACTGACGACGATGACGACGATTTTGAGTATGAAACCGAGGAAGAAGACGTGGCTGGCGGTGACGAGGAACCTGATGGCGGTGCAAAATCCGTCAAACTGGAAACTCTAAAAAAGAAACATGCCGATGGGAAACAAAGCCAAAAGAGCTCCAATTTGAAGAAAGTGTGGAAGAAGAAAATAAATAAGGCTAAGAAGGAACTAGGGCGTGATTTCGACCAGTTTGCTATAAGACAACGGGAGCTTGAACAGGAAATGAAGGCACTTAGAAAGAAGGAACGGGAGGCGAGGAAGAAGAAGGAGAAGGAGGAAAAGGAGAAGAAGAAGGAAAAGAAGAAGGAAAAGAAGGATAAAGATCCCGAGGGGTCCAAAGATAAGGATGAAGAGGTAAGTGAAAAGAAAGAGACGGTAGAAGTGCTGGAGGAGAAGGTGCTGGAAGAGAAGGTGCTGGAAGAGAAAGAACTGGACAAGTCCGAGATCAAGGACGAAAAGAAGAGCAAAGACAACCCTGATAATGACATATATGCCAAATTCAGTCCCGTATGGGCATATGCATTAACATGGTTACGATATGACGATCCTGACGCTGGCAAAGAAAAGAACCTGTCTGCAGAGGATGAGAAGGATGATTCCGAATCTACAGCGAAATCCGTTTCGAAATCAGCCAGTTCAGGTGCAGGCAAAGATGACGTCGGCTCAGTAAAGTCTGGCAAGTCCACCAAATCCACCAAATCCACCAAGTCCACCAAATCCACCAAATCCAAAGCATTGGTTCTCCATCCTCCAAACTCAGACATCAACAAGAAACTCAAAGTGCTTGTCAAGGGCTCGAAAAAGATCATTCTGAACTGGAATCAGCCGCTAGCAAAAGCATTCAATGGAGAATTGGATACTATAAGACAACAGACTGTCAGCCATCCAAGCAAAGCTAAAAGTATGGCTCTGTCTGGGTATAGTGTACAAAGCACCTTTTTTGATGGCGCAAGCAGCAAGGAATTCGTCATTGAATATGATAGTGACGACGAGTCTAGTGAAATTGCCGAACAGTTGTACTATAACCCTCTCACCAAACAGCTAGAGCCTACGCCTCCCACATCTCTGGATTCTATGGATACCGAATCTTTCCGTCTGTCGGCGTCGTCGTCTATCGGCAGTGTCAGCACATTGCCCATGGCCCACGGAGCAATCAACACCATCAGTGATAGGATTCGCAACTTTGACCCGAACGCTCCTGTGGTTGTGGTTTCCAACTTGATTACGCTCATCAAACGGATCAACCTTATGGAAAAGATCTACTCACCCATTGATGCTGTAGCGCAGCAGTTTCCTGCCTTGCAGACGTTGGTGATCTTTCTCGAGTTGGGTTTATTTGTGTGGATGTTGTACGAATTCGGCCGGTTGATCGATGCCATAGTCACCATGGTTCTGGCGTTCTGTGCCCCCATTATCGCCATAGGACGTCTAATGAATAGAATTATGTAGAGCCAAATGTAAAACCGATATTCTAACTCATGCTTTTGGGAACTAATATATATTTATTGAAACAAGATAATGAATAGAAAGATATAATACACTGGAAAACTGTAGTTAGGGGGGGAAAGGGGTGGATAAAGAATACAAGAGAGGAAATCATATCTGTGTATGAAGAAGGACAGTTGTATCTAAGTATACAACTAATAAGCAACAGGTCGTATAAAAAGGGCCACATTATAACCACTCAAACAGTAATAAAAGACCAGAAAACCTTAATAACAGATCAGAAACTTTAATCAATGATCCTGAATCTTTCATGGCAATCAAAAAGACCATAGACCTTAGAAGATCAACAAAAAATAACCCTAATCAATAACAAAAACTAAGCAGGTTTGTTCAACACTCACCAACGCTTCTCTCTTGGGTGTCTGGATACACAACCATAATATTACAAACGTGTTCTAGCCACATTTAGAGAAGCTAATAGTGCGGGTCGGGAGGGAGGATGTCACCAGACAGAAAACAGCGTAACCCAAGCGAGGCGAGCGAGTATATAACCCTGTAGAAAGACCTATAGGCAGGACTAGCTTTTGTTCACTCTATGTTTAATGCTACCATTAACTCTAATACCCTTAATAGTAACACCAGTCTCCTCTATAGGGAACTTTCTGGGTCTTCCTCTCTTGTCCTTCTTCTTCAACAACTGCTGCACCGCTTCATCATCCAACGTTCTCATCGATGGAGGCTGTTTGAACAATTTGGTCAAGCCTGGTGTAAGATCGCTATTAGCAGGTGGGTTTACTTGTCTTTCCTTTTTGGGTTTCGTAGACACATGTGAATGATGTTGCTGCTGATGTTGCTGATGTTGTTGCTGCTGCTGCTGCTTCTGCTGCTTCTGCTGTTTAACTGGTATTGGCTGGTGCTGGTTACCATTAGTGGAATCTTTCAACGCCTTGTTCAATTGCTTGAAGCGAGGATGGGTGGAATCCACATACGTATTGGTTTCCGGGTCGAGAATGAGCTTCTTAGGACGACCTCTCTTCTTCTTCCCATCAGCATCTAGCTGGTACTGTTGTTGCATCTTTAACAATTCCTGACGTGCCTGTTCCTCCTGCTCACGTCTGGCTTGTTCTTCAGCCTGTCTTTGTTGTTCAAGTTGCTTCTTTGTCACTCTCGGTTTTCTGGGTTTCTTCGCCTGTTGCTGGTTGGGAGAAGTGTGTCCAGATTGATGCTGAGAGGGTTGTTGAAGCTGTCTTGGTTGTACAACTTGTGGCTGTTGTTGATGTTGTTGTTGCTGCTTCTGTTGCTGCAAGTACTGCTGCTGCAAATATTGTTGCAGAAACTGGTCTGTTTGTTGTTGGTGAGAAAAGTTCTGGAGCTGACTAGGATCCAATTGTTGTGGTTGGTGCTCGTTGCCTTGTTGCACCTGGGACGAGTAAATCTGCAGCTTGGACTCTTGTGGTGAGTACTGCGAGTACTGTGCACTTGATACCTGCTGCTGCAGCAGATGTTGCTGCAGTTGTTGCAGTTGCTGAGAATGTGTTCCTTGTTGCTGGTTACCACCCAGACGTGGCTGGTGTTGCGTCTGTTGCGGCTGGATATGGTGGATCGACTGTACGGACCCCGGGTGAGGCAAAGCTAGAGACGATGGAACAACTCCGGGTCCTAACCCAGAACGGTGGTTGGAATGAACATGATGTCCTAATGGAGGAACTGGAGAATGGGATGCTCGAGAAAAGTACGAGCCTGAATTCTGTAAAAGCGGGTGTCTCATATTCTTGCCCCGTTCCGATAACATCGGATTGGTGGCTGAAGGAACAACACTGTTAACATTATTTGTTGTTTGGCTGGTTTGGCTATTCAGGTGATTTTGGTTTGTGGTATTGTTTTGGTTTGCGCTTGGGGCGGACGAGTTTGATGAAGGGTTTGAGGTTGCATTGGAGCCACCATATCCCTGATAGGGGACGTACAAGTTGTTGAACATTGGATAGTGCTGTGGCAGGAAGTGTCGATAAGCTAGTCTAGTTTGAAGGCTTGTCCTTACTGAGTACTGGTACAAGTATT